>JAQYXR010000309.1:0-114816 GCA_030545055.2 Neoaliturus tenellus | reverse complement strand
TATATAGGAGAGTGGAAAGGGTGGGGGGGGGTCAATTATAAAAATAAAAAATTTGTAACTTGCCTTGGTCTAATTACTCTTCCGCAGACAGCTTGTATTGCATTGCAACCACTTCCACCTCTATCTTCATGCCTTCTACAAGATTACGTACGTGGAGCATCCACGGAAACAGTATTTCTAAAACTTCAATCCTTACTCGACATGCACACAATACTTCGTACGCATCACGACGGTATACAAACACACTAACCCCCATGCCCATATCCCTCATTATGTTTTGTTCAATTTTCAAAAATAACCTATACAATAGCGACCAAACTTCTGTGTGGTCAGCAAAAAAACGAATCCAGTCTCTTATACATGTTTAACGTATAGCGACAACACAAATAATGAGCAAACACATGTGATAGCTGCTTTTATAACATTCGCCAGTACACTAAAAATTTTGGGGGGGGGGGGGGTAATGATTTTTAGTGGGATGTTAAAATTAGTAGTTTAAAACCAAAGCCGAAAAGTAATGATTAAACCCTATATTTTCTTCTAATTGCAAATACTCCACATATGCCTCCGCCCATAGCCATAACAGATCAATGTTACGCCAATATACACCAAAGGTGGGTCTATCATCAACTAAAATTGGAGATGCTATGTTTACTAATCTTCCGTTTTCTATCCATGTCATAGCTTCAATTACAAACCTTCCTATAATATCCATTGGAGAATTAATATCCACAAATATTCTTGTAACAACATTTTCACTTAACAAAGGCACTTCAATTTCTTCATTGTTTTCTTCGTCGTTTTCTTCGTCCACCTCCAATACTTTTTCAATCTTTGTACATTTATTATAAAATATTGGAACATCTCGGGGAGACATGTTCACTCTAACTACTATTAGCAAGGAATGGCCCCAACACAAACCGCCACACTCTTATATAGGCAAGTCAAACATCAGCCGGGGGGGGTTCCGGTACCGGTTGAGGGGGGGGGGTCAATGTCAAGGTCACATGAAAGTAGGTCACGGGACTTAGAGCGACCAAGAAATAATGGGAGAGAAACGCAGCGCACTCATCACAGCGCTGGTTTCTCTAGTCCAACCATCCTCACCTTTGAAGAGAAAGTCTCTCGCATCAAGTGTATTGATCGCTTTTTTGGTTCTTAGAGGTACGGAGAGCTTTATTACCCATTTATAGCCGTTACACCCTATTACAATTCTATTGCTCTTATCCGTTCTACTTACAAAAAAGTACCTCAAACCTTCTTTCAATCTCTTTAACCTGGTAGGAGGGTAAGACTTGTGGGAGACCACAGTCAGTTGTGGCGCAGAAAAGTGTTTCACGACATGTAAACGGCAATACTTTTCGTTTAAAACACATTTCTTACCACAAACTGATCCTTTTTTAAGACCCTTACAGAGCACTTCAGGACATTTACGGGGATTTTTAAATGCCCTGTGTCGCTCTTTTATTAATAATTGACAACGCTCTGAAGGAGCAATTTTGAAAACCTTCTTTTTTTGCTCTAAAACGGGAATGATAGGACGAGAAGGAGTAGATTCAGGAATAGGCGTGATTAATGGTGGCAAGGAAATATAAGAGTGAATAGAATTGAGTAGTAAAGGTGTATCCGGACGAAGAGGCTCAGCAGTTCTTGGGACATCCGTTACCTCCTTCTGCGGTGGCGGCATTGCAGGCACCTCCTTCTGCGGTGGGCCCATTGCGGCAGACCGGTCTTCTGGAGGCTGCCCCGCGTTCGTTGGTGACGGAGGTGGTGAGAAGATGCTCCCAAGAACAGTCATCGCTTGCAGAAGAATGTTTGCCGGAGCAGGAGTTCTGGACGAGGAAGGCGGTGTGTCCATCCGCTGCAACATGTGGTCCGGCACATTCTTCAGGCGAAGTCTCTTCGTCGGTACAGGCGGTGCAATAGGTGCAGACGTAGTAGTGGTACTTGTAGTTGTAGAAGTAGTGGTGGTAGTAGTCGACATGGCTCTGATGCGGCAGCGTTGGCGGCTAGAACCAGAATAAACAAACCCGTTAGTCGGCCTCGCATAAATAGTGACACAGCACACGCAACAAATGAAAGTGACCTCGGGGGGGGGGGGGTCCGGTTCCGGTTGGGGGGGGGGGGTTATGCATGAGTGAATTGAGGTCAAGGTCACCAAAAAATAATAATGATCCAAGGTGATGGAGGCGGCCAGAACCGTCTCCACCACCCTGTGTTCCTCAAACACTCCCAATCCCAACCCAAAAAGTTACGTCTTGCTAGGGATCCCGATTTTTGGCCCGCACGCACGTGGCGATCCAGTTTGGTAGTCTGTGATACGGGCGGCCAGCCTCGGGCCTGGGCATTGGACTTGACCATTCCAATTTTACAATAGGGACTCTGGAACAGGTAATGCAAGACGCAACTCTAACCTCCCACCCTTAATCTAAACCCACCCAATCATATTTTTGCCTGACCAAAATTAAAACAAAAATCAAAAACAATAAAAATATGCGCTACCTAAGGCACAACGCGCATGTCCCACCCATATTTAATGAAGTTCAATCGAACTTCTTTAATTTACATTTACATTTTAATTTAATCTACCCATCCTAACAGCTAGCTGTGGAATATAAAAAATTATTAGTACACAGATGAACACACACACACACACACACACACACACACACACACACACACCATAACCCAATACTTAAAATTAAAAACACATTTCTTAAACATAAATAATACCATAACACACCTTAATGCTAACATCGCAATGCGCAAGTTAAACCTTACAACTAACACATCTTAAGACTAAAACCAAATAACACTTTGCATAAAAACCATAGACACACACACACACAACAAATATTAAATAGTAATAGCCTAACAACAAGAGTAACTCAAATATATATCGGCCGCTTATACATTTGAGTTGCCCTCTGAGTTGGGTCGGAGCGCCGCGTCCGGAGTTCCGAGCCCAACTGCGGCGGCGATAGTCGTCGGGGTGGTTCTCGGCTCTCAGAGTGGTGGGGGGCCGGTAGGGGTTTAAGGGGGTATGGAACCTTCCAGCAACGTCAGTGGAAAATTCCAAACGGATGTGCTTTGTTACATGTGGGTCGGCCGAAACGCAGGTGAAGCCTTGTATCTCTCAATTTGCATTAGATACCATCAAATTACATCCGCTGACAAGTAGGACCCTTGTACCTCCCAATTTGCATTAGATAGCATCAAATTACATCCGCCGACAAGTACATCCGCAGCTTTCCCCATCGCGTGACAGCATAATTATCGTCCATTGTTATCCACCCTCTTCCGCCGCTTAATTATAGTTCCAACGGAAATAGGACGGCGGTACACGCAGGTTGTTTTTAACATACAATAGACTATTGTTTGGAAAAGCATTACTGATGCGCATAATCCTTGGCCTGGTCGGTACTTCTTACACGCAACACCTAAGACGTTGTGACGTCGGGGGGGGGGGTCCCGGTTCCGGTCGGGGGGGGGGGGTCATGCATGACTAACCATCCGCGTGCATATAAACGAAGGGAAGCTAGCGCGCCTCCCATATAGGGGGCTGACACCCCAGCGGTAAACAACCAATCCGTAAGTTCATAGCACATATTATTATAACACACTATTTATTTTTTTTTAACACTTAACATTTTAATTATTTTTACACCAGTCATTTTATAAATCTCAATTTTATTTTCGCGTCGAGTTTCAATTTTTGTTTAAACTAAATATGCTAATTACCATCGCGTGCAGGAAACTCGCGCTGATTAATTGCGGGTTCCATTCTTACACACCTGTTTCCTCCTTACTATGCAAATTACTCTCTTACTTTAACAACACTTAAACTCTAACCGCTACTTCTCGGTCATAATAATGTAGTTAGTGCTACACTACAGGATTTGACCGTGCAGTAGTGCACGCAATCTTTCCTGCACGTCTGCTATTATTATACTTATTGCTACATTACACAAGATATTTCTTGCACGCCTGCAGGTTATACACTTTACAACCGGCTACTATTATAGTTATCACTACAGCATAAGATTCACCTGTACAATTGACTATTGTAATCTTACCTGATCGGCACGGGGCATTTCTTGCACACTTGCAGCTTATACGCTTTACAACCGTTTAATATTACAATTATTGCTATACTACAATAGTTACCTGTTCAATCACAATTGTAGTCGCCCCACTTGATTGTCCACAGAGCGATACTCGCAATCCTACAACTGAATAATTAATTAATTAACTTCCGCTATTACTAGTACTTTTCTTAAAACTATCCGTCTCTTCCTCCTACTCTTGTGACCGTAGCCGCAGCCGACTGACAAATAACCGAGCTCTCGCAAACCTCGCTCTTTTATGCGGTTTTCTCGGGGAGGGGGTTGGAGGGGCGTCCCACGTGACTCATCGATCGCATAAAAAGGGGGGTTGCCGCCGCGCGCGTGCCATTTCGGTGGTGGCATCGGTCGGGTGAGGTACTATCCGTAAGTCTCTGGCGCTTTTATAACTAACGCTTGTTACTCTAAAATGTGTTTCCGCTTAATATGCTAATTAGTGTCAATATATTCAGACACAATCGCGGCCGCTGACCATTTACCGGCTTGTTATGAAGCGGTGCACATGTAAAATCATGGCTTCCCACACTTTACAGCTGAAACTTTTACGCACAAAACACATTTTACAACAGCATTCTACACCTGCTGTTTCAAAACCGCGTAGTACTGTGGCTAGACTTAAAAAACGGTTCAGGTTTCACCCATTGTATTTTGCACCACCTCACCTTGGCAACGCTTGTACTATTGATACTATTCTACAGACAGTCTTGACTGACATGCTGAAGTACCAACATTTCCCTCTCGTCACGCCTATTGACGGTCCCCTCTGGTTCTTCTTCTTCACCGTCTTACCGGGTCTATATCATCGGACATCCTCCGACTCGTGTCTCATTGCTCTCTATCGCCTCACACGGTAAACACCTAAGAGCTCTCGTCTCTCTCTCTCTCTCTCTCTCTCTCTCTCTCTCTCTCTCTCTCTCTCTCTCTCTCTCTCTCTCTCTCTCTCACAACACACAACCATGGACACACAACAGGGTTCACCGGTGCAGTCCCCTGACGTGACTTCCACTACGAATACTACTGCACGTCCGACAGACAATTCCGCCACGCCTACAACGAACGCCGGCTCCCGCCCGGTACAAAGCGATGTGGTGACCACTACTGCTGCAAACGACGTAGAGGCTATTCTACGATCACTGATGGGGTTTGATTAAAATAAAATAAAAAAAAACCCCTCCCTCGGCCCGCCGCTCCCGCTCCGATCCGACCCGTCCCGAGTCTCCGCCCCGACTGAGCCCCTCGTGGCTCCGCTTTTTTAAAACTCCCTCCGGATGGCCTTGACCCACTTACAAAACACACCCATCACTGTCAACCACACCTGCCGGTTCGAACCGCTTGGCCTTGACCTGTGCCAGAACCGGCAAAACCCCACTACTTAAAATCTTAATTTATAACATTTGCTAGTAAAAAATTTTTATTGTGATTTATTTTATATTACCTATAAAAGAGTGTTTTAATTTTATAAAACTACTTTTGCGTTCTCAAGAAATGTCTAATTTATTCGATTATGATAGGTATTGAGTTCGCAAAAGCATCTATATTATCAAAGAAAGCCGTGTACACCACTTATATCTCGAAAAAGGCGAAACTAATTTGGCAGAAAATCTGTGGGAAGATAGCTTATAACAAGGAATAACGTTTAGGATTTTATTTATATTCCGCAATAGGGCTCCGCCCCACACATCTTTTGAATTACCATATCAGGGGTCTATTCTTATGGAAGCAAAATTTTTGTAACATATGACATATGATTTAATTAAGAAATATTAATTTTGTAAACAGCTGATTTTATTCAAATCATTGATATAAGATTGGTAATAAAAACTAAAGGACATTATAGAATTGCTGCGAGTGAGCTTAGCGATTAAGTTAAACCTGACGGGAGTGAGAGCAGCGAACAAGCTGAACCTGATATCAAGTGATCGAGGTAAACTTGTCGAAGAGTGATCGCAGTGAACGAACTAAACCTGACGGCAGGTGAGCGCAGTGAACGAGCTAAACCCCACGGCGAGTGAGCTTAGTGAACGAGAAGGACGAAGTATTTCTCAGGTTGGAATTGCCAGTCATACCGGAAAAGCTAGTACTTACTAAAATATTCTACTATAATATTTTTAAAATATATAGACTACATAAATATAAACCATTTAGAAAGAGTATGCAAGAAGTAAAAAGTTGGTTTCATAGAGGGCTGGCCTACCATAACTAAATAATTACTCTGAAGTTGTTCGAATAAAATTACCAGATTTTTCAGATAAATACATTATGAAGAACTATTAATGGCATTTTTATTATTAAACATTAAAATACAGGGTGTCCAGCTTCCACCTTTACAAACTTTTCCAGGTTGTTGCCCACCTCAAAACAAGCAAAAAAGTTCCTTTAAACATATGTCCTAAAATGCTTTGTTAACCCGCTAGCCGCCATTTTGTTTTTTGCACTAAATAATTTTTATTTCCGTAACGGATAGTTGTATTAAGTTAATATTTGGCATGAACCTTCACTATAACAATACCCACTTTCAGTAAAAAAATTATTTTTTCCAATGTGTATTTTCAAAATGGCGGCCATTTTAAAATTTAAAACTCAAATATCTCAAAAATGGTAAATTTTATAAGAATGTTACAAGAGACAAAAAAGTTGACAAATTAAATTATCTAAATATTGATACCAAGTTTGTAAGGATTTGACGATTTGACAATAAATAATGGAGTTATTGAGATTTTTCTCTTAAAATAACCTAAATTGGCATTAATCATAGTGCAAAATCAGTGTTTTTCCGCAGGAAAATCACAATAACTCCATTATTTGTTGTTGGATCCTTACAAACTTGGTGTCACTTTTAGATAATTTAATTTGTAAACTTTTTTGTTACTTGAAACATTTTTATAAAATTTATCGTTTTTGAGATATTTGAGTTTAAAATTTTAAAATGGCCGCCATTTTTAAAATACACATTGGAAAAAAATATTTTTTTACTGAAAATGGGTATTGTTATAGTGAAGGTTCATGCCAAATATTAAATTAATGCAATGATGCGTTACGGAAATAAAAATTATTTAGTGTAAAAAAGAAAATGTCGGCTAGCGGGTAAACGAAGCATTTTAGGACATATGTTTACAGGAACTTTTTTGCTTATTCTGACGTAGGCAATAACCTGGAAAAGTTTGTAAAGGTGGAAGCTGGACACCCTGTATTTCGATCGTTCGATACTGGACCCAACTGCCTTTGGTCATTGGCCTATTAATTAATGATACTGACAAATGAAACAGCTGATATTTGTCAGTAAGAAAGCTACACCTCATCTGATCCATTACAATCATCACACTCACCCCTTCAGTCATACTCACCATAAAATGCCCAACACAGAGTGCGTCGGTGCTTCAAATAAAATCTCTAAAATATTTAAAGTAAAAGGTGTCGAAATAACATTTACCTAATTAATATATTTCGGGCCAGGATAATAATTTATTTAATTACGTTTTCATTGTTTGAAAATAGACTAAAAGTTATTTTTTACTGAAAGGTTTAAAATTTAATCTTAAATTTTAAATACCTGCTATTGACACACTTGTAAAATATTGTTATAATTATGAAATAGCTCTGCAAATAAAGCTCATACGATAAATTAGCACAATGATAGGGTATTTAATGTCTAAATTTGGACGAGTAGAAACGTAAGCAGCTTATAAGTTGCCTGCCAACAATTATGTAACGCATCTATGAATGTCCGATATAGTGTAACTTTACGGAATAATTTATCTCCAATTTTATAATATGATTGTATTTTTCCTATCCTTATGTTTATCCTTTCTAGATATATCGATATTAAAGCAATATTTCGTAACTTAAGACACTTAAAGTTTTATTAAAAGTAATATTGTTAAGAGAATAGATTTTAACCCAAATATTTACCCAAAGATAGATTTTTTACCCAAGTATTTTAAAATGATTATTCCCTTCGATTAAAAACTAATTTAAGGTATATTCTTTAAACTACACTATTATAGAGGAAATATAATACACTTATGATAATGGTGTAAAGATTCCACAAAAATACCTGTTGGGCATAAGCTTAGAAATTGCATGGCTTACTCCAAACGAATTAGTTAACGAATTTGCCTTGGTCTGCATGAAAGAAGAGTTTGATTAAAGCATTGTTCCGGTATTATTTTAGGTACAGTAATACCAAATATTATCATGCCTTTTGTAACGTTCAGGATTCAAATTAATTATTGCGCCCAACCATTTCATTGGTAAAACAAATCCGTATGTCCGACTATGTTTGAGAATATAATACTTTTTCCACAATGATTAGATTAGGCAGAAAATATAATGTATTCAATATACTGAATGTGGTGTATTAACTTAGTTTGATATATGACAGCTCACTCCTCTGCTGTTATTATGTTCATTTACGATTGTTTACTTCTTCAACGTGTTGATAGAAAGTAATCCGAATCTCGGGATCTTGGGATCTGCAAATGAATCTACATTTATATAATATATTTTAAAATGGATCATTATAATAAAGAGTTAATTTTAACTGGACAATTTCAGACTGTAACGTTGCTGAGTTATAACTTATTTTTTCTTTCAAATATTTTAATATTTTAAGTTAATTTTTAAGATTTTGATTTAAGTCATCCAATCTAAAACAATATTCAATTTACGAGATTAACTACATCAAACTATAGTTATGATTCTGTTTTATTTATTATAAAATTGTATCGCAAAGCATAAACTTTTTGGGACTGTGGAAACAGTTTTTTCCTGCCACACACTAACTCCTATGCAAAACAGTTCATTTCCCCGGTTTCCGTTTCTTTCCCGCTCTAGCGGCAATGATTCTTTACCGCACGCTAGATCAAACAGCAATTTTAAATCAGCTGTTATTACAAACCATGCTACAGCTGTTATTCATTGTTGTCGTTTAGTAATTGCTTCTTTTCTAGTTTGAGGTGATGTCTAATAGTTAACATTATTTTCCAACAAAAACATGTAATATGTAATAATTGTGTTGGTAGGAAAAATCTTGTGTGTATTACGAGCGTAAATAGTCATTGCCGCTCTGGAATTGTTTGGCCGCACTCAGCTGACGCTTCGTGCGGCCATCTACAATTCTCTAGTGGCAATGACGTACTTCACGCTCTTATTACACAAATAGCTATTGTTGATTTATTTCTTGTGATTTTGCATAAAATAATAATTTATGTTATTGTTTTGGTTGCTTGTTGTGTTGCTACATTTGTAATGGTTTATTTATTTTTATTTCTTCATTGTTGTAAAGTAATTTTCAATTTATTTGGCTATATAGGGGCTGAATATATTTTCCCGTACACTAGACCTAGTGTAATACATGTTTATGAATATGATTATTTTTTCTGTTGACAAAATAATTCACTAAATAAACCAGTACACCAACAATTATATTAATATACAGACATTATATTACTTATATTAGTTAGTTTTTATTATAAAATATTTTTATTTTACTCCAACACATGAGAATATTGTTAATAATAAATGTTCACTTAGTTTACATTTTGTCTAAAAGAATTTGATCCAAATATTTTTTATAAGAAGTAAGTAAACTAAATGTATGCTGTGTTTTTAAGTTTCATGTTGAGAGGTGAATGCCCACTACCTCGCGAGAAAAACAGAACAATGTGTGTTTTTTTTATTGTTTTCGGCAACATTGTATTAAAAACCTTGTATAAAACACTAAAACATTGTATAACCATAGGATACTACCTGCAGGAACTATAGTATACCATTCAGTATGCTACAGTTACATGCTTCCTAAAGTATATTACTGCAAATAAGAATGTAACAGTTCATTTTTTGACAGTAAAAAATTACAGGATGATTGAAAAGTCACTGACCATTAAGTTATTCTATAGAAATTATGAGTTTTATCAAAATTAACCAAGTATCGGATGAGGTAGTATTTACAAATTATTGATGGTTTGGATTTGCTTGAACAAGATGTTCCTAAACTATCGACCCAAATTCCACCAGTTTATTCATTAGGCTGAAGCAACAAAATTCATTATGTAATGTAGAGGCCTATCTTACTTTGTTTGCGCCTGCCTGTCTGTCGGTCAGTATGTGTTTTCAATATATATTTATTACCTCCATTTTCAATAAAGATATTAAATAAAAATTTTACACAGTGATTTACGTGAGTCAGTTATGTGTCAAGTGACTTTTTATTAATTATATCACTTCCGGTTTCAATATGCCAGCCATTTATAATTTTATAACTGAAATATTATAAAATAGAGCAAATCTTTACAAAAATGGAACAAAAAACAAAACAAAACACAGCACTAACAAAATAAAAATGTTAACAATCCAAAATACAAAAAAAGGTACGAAATATTATACTACAGAAATTAATCATAGTAATTAACATTAAGAGTATTAATTACTTTAAGTGTTTTTCATTGTCTAACTCAATAAAAAAACTGAAACGATCACTGGATTATAATCTATTGATGAATAGTGTTCACAGGTTAGCTTGAGAAAAAATTTACTTGTTGGAATAAAAAATAAACAAAAGAACTTTTGGCAACGTTTGTCAGAAAAACATTTCAATTTGGGTCGCCTCTACGATTGACTTCGGAATTTATTTCCAGACGGCCGAGTTTTACAACTCTTGTCACATAAAATGTTTAGCGGCGGATACGTGAGTGTGATGCGCCTCTGTCTGACTCTCCTAGATTACATCATCTGGGTTTACGAGCATGTGTCTTGGCACACTGATGATAGATCTTCGGAGAAGTTGTGTTTATCTGATAACATATGCATTTCTATTTCGGTTCTCAACTAAAAAACTGTTATTCAGTTTAATGTGGGGAATAAAATAACAATAAAAAGTAGTTTCAAGGATTTTTCCTTTGCTCATTGACCTACTGTTTGAAATGAAATTAGATAATTCTAATTTTCTAAAATTCTTAATTTTAACAAGCCATATTAGGGTCACAAGGCCCTTTCTTCTTACACCTAACCTGAATTCAAAAATGTGCTTACTTTAAATACATACAGGGTGCGGCAAAAAACCGACCTATTTTCTTTTATGCACCATTCAGCGACAGGACGTCTGAGGGTGGTGGGGGCGGTCTTATTTCAAAGCAAATTTTATGCCTTTCAGTGGTCATTGAGTAGTGGTCACCTAACCTACATGTTTACATTAAGCATGTCAAATAACACGCTTTCGTTATCGGGGCGTATTTTGTGGTTATCGTCAGTAAACATTAACATTTCTTTATCGGCATTTAAGAAAAATCTTTTGTTTTCCATGATCAGTGGGCTTTAATTACTGAACAATTGCCAATTATTTGGTATGGATGGGGATTAAGATCGAACCACAAAATTTGTCAAACCGAATGGTCAGCCATGTTCACTTAATAGCATTTAGTGTACATTGTTCAATTATCTTAACAAAATTCTTCTGACGTAGACACGAGTAAATCACTAGCTTTTATTCTAACGGGCCGACGAGGACTGTTTTCTACACAGAAGCAAGGACTCCATCCATTATCTCTGGCGTCCGCGCTGACCTTGGACGGCCTGTTGGCTTCGTTTTCAACTCAAAACAAGTTGATCTTAAGTTAGTAACCCAATGCATAATTTTGCTAGGATTGGGAATTCTAAATGTTGACCTGATTGAAAGAATGCACGAAACTGCCGCTGAGTAGCAATGATTGAACCACCAATATTGAAATACGTCTTGATAAGGAACGAGCGTTGTTCAAGCGACCGCTACTTCATACCTACTAAAATGGCATATAATTTGTGTTCCAACAAGCCTACCTCCACCTTTCTCAGATGTTCTGTCGCTGAGCGGCGCACGAAAGAAAATAGGTTGGTTTTTTGCCGCACCCTGTACAACTGGAAAATAATAAAAAAATCTTTATCAATTTCTAACAAAACTAAATTAAGTACCATATGTGATCTGTTTAAAAATAAATCAACAAAAATCTAAAGAAAAACAACGACCAAAGGTTTAACATTCTCTTTTACTCTAACACACGTCTGCCAGTGACCCCACAAAGACAACTCCACCAACTTATGCATAGACCAAGGCCATCATCCGCTCGAAGAAAAAGATTCATTAGTGCTACCACAAATCGGGGGCGGCTATCAAGGGACTTAATCATTCCAAAAGTGGCAAGCCGTAACAACAAAAGCTCTGTCACATACTATAATCCTTTGGTGAGGGCATTCGTATAGTGGATAAAGCAGACCATGAGAACCTAAGACTACCTTGTAAGACAAATTTTAAATAATTTTCAAAATATTTTGAATTGAAGTTTTAAAATTAAAAAGACCAATTATAGAATTTTGGTATCTCTACAGTAATTTTATTTCAAGAGTTTTGATTCAATATAACAAGGGGGGATGCTCGTAGTGAATCACGTCAAAGACTTATTTCAGGAAATAATTCTAAGACCACCGTAGCATATCAGAGAAATTCACAGTCATGTCATTGATCATAGAGATGCAGTAAGAGTGATTTGAGGTGTATTGTCATATGTAACGGTGAAAGATTTTGTAATTCCTTGAGGGAGTTGATTAAAGTGAAAACCATTCTAAGAGATACATGTGGTATTTACAATAAAAGTCGATTTGATGTCATTTTCGTAAAGTAAAAAAGCAGAGATCCAAGGATTGACTTTTGAGGCACACCGCAAGTAACTTTTTCCAGTCAGACATATTTTTATCAACCTTAACCTTCCAGACTGTCTGACAAATAATACGAGCCGGACTGTCTGACAAATTCTCGTAAGCCATTTATCTCAGTCATTTAAGAATATTCTTTGAAAACCATTTGACCATTAACTTATCTATGTTGTGATTAACACAATAAAAAGTTTTTGTGAAATCAAATACAGTTAAAATTATACCCTGTCGACTTTCCATTGCAAGTATTATGTCTTCTGTAACACGGAGAAGTGCTAATAGCTCCTCCACATTTAGGAGAAGTGCTAATAGCTTTGATAAAAATTCAAATCGAGGACATGATAGTCAACCTACTAGCAATTTACAGGTTACACCATTTTACTTTAATAAGCTTCATTGATGAATTGGACTGTTTGTTGCCTTACTTTGATAAAAAATGTTTAATTCTGTTAGGCGACATAAACTGTGATATTTTAACTGACACAGCAAATTCTAATAGGTACATGACTCTTTTAACAAGTTTTGGTCTAAAATCTTTGGTAAATGAACCAACAAGAATAGTAAATGAAAGCAAAACTTGCTTGGATCATGTGTTTGTGCGATTTAATTCCAATAAAAACACTTTCTTAAATTGTGATTCAAAGGTAATGCACTTAAATATTACTGACCATTCATTAGTTATTTGTAAATTTTTGCTTGAAAAAGTACCAGTTACTGAAAATTCGAAGACTAAAATAAAAATTGACCTAAATAAAGTAAAAAGTATGTTACAAGTTCAAGATTGGTCAGTCGTTTATAATAATAACAGTTCTGTCTCTGGAGCGTTTGTCCAGTTTCTTGATATTGTACAAAACATTATTGACACATGTAAATATGAACAGGTAATTGACTCAAACTTTATTAAACTAGCCCCATGGATGACTGACTATCTTTGTTCAAAAATTAAACAAAGAAATGTGTTACACGCTATTTTAAAGTCTCAACCCGGAAATAACAGATTGAGAACTTTTTATAACCGTTATAGAAATAGACTGAAAAGTGATATTAGACAACAAAAAGAACGTTATTTTGCTTTAAAGTTTGAATCGGCTGCTGGTAATGTAAAAGCACAATGGAATTTAATCAATGGGTTGGTTAAAGAACCAACAAAAAACAAAGAAATCTCCCAAATAAACAATAACGGAAACATTATAGTTGAACCAAATGAAATCGCCACTGCTTTTAATGATTTTTTTCTTAATATAGCAGAAAATCTAAGAAATAGTATTAAAAAAACCAACCTTACATATGCACATTTCGGAACTACCTTCAAAAATAAATACATAGGAAAATCATTTTTTATGATCCCGACAACTTCAAATGAAATCAGGACCATCATAACCAGTCTAAAAAATAATAAGGCACCAGGGTTTGATAATATTACTTCGTTTGTCCTCAAGTCAATTTTAGAAAATGTTATTGATGTCTTGACCTACCTTGTTAATTTAAGTCTACAGAAAGGGGAATTTCCAGATTGTCTTAAAACCGCTGTAGTAATTCCATTGTTTAAAAAGGGAGACCCAGACTGCCTCTCTAACTACAGACCTATATCTCTTCTTTCTATATTTTCTAAAATCATCGAAAAAGTGGTTAAAAAACGTTTGGTGAACTTTTTGAAAACAAACCAATTCTTCAGTGTAAATCAATATGGGTTTACTGAAAATTTATCAACAGAACATGCATTACTAAATTTTCTTGAAGATATTTATGAGGGATTAAATGGGGGACAGATTAGTGCAGCAATATATCTAGACATTACTAAGGCGTTTGATACAGTCGACCATGGAATACTTCTCAATAAAATGTGGTTAGCTGGGATTAGAGGATTGCCCTTTAACTGGTTCTCTAGTTACTTGAATAAAAGAATCCAGCGAGTAAGAGTTTCTAACTGTTTAAGTGGAGAGGGTATAATAAGTTGTGGAGTTCCACAAGGGTCAGTCTTAGGGCCAATTCTGTTTTTAATATATATAAACGATCTTTGTGAAGCTAAACTTAATGGTAAAGTAACAGCGTTTGCTGATGATACAGCTTTAAGTTATAAATGTAATGATATAAATGACCTTTATAGTTTCATTCAATCAGATTTAAAATGTTTAGAGTATTGGTTTAGTAAGCATTTGTTAACTTTAAGTGATAAGACAAAGTATATGTTATTTAATATAAAAAAGGAAATGGTTTTTAATAATAAGTTAATGTTTCATGATTCAGACTGTGTTAGAGGCACCAATTGCACTAACTGCATTGAAATTGAAAATGTAAAACACATTAAATATCTAGGGCTTATAATCGATTCTAATCTTTCCTGGAAAAGCCACGTTAGAAAACTAAAAGGGGAGATGTATAATATGATACGTAAATTTTACTTTTTGAGAGAATTATGTCCTAGAAAACTTTTGGTTAGTCTATATCATGCTCTGGTAGGATCTAGGTTGAGTTACGCAGTCACTTGTTGGGGTGGAACATACCTCTCTACAGTTAAGCCAATAATCACATCACAAAAGTGTATAATAAGAGTAATAATGAAAAAATCAAGGTTTGAACACTCATTGCCTCTTTTTAAACATTTGAATATCCTTCAGTTTAGAAATTTGTACGTTTATAAAGTATTAAAACTGTTTTTTACTAGAAGTGTTGCGAACCGCTTAAATCCTGTAAAACCTTACCAGTTACGTTTTGATCACACTATTTCTCTTCCAAAGCCAAATTTAACACACTATCAACATTTTTACACTTTTAGTGCTCCAAGATTATATAACAAAACTTTTAAATCTATTACACAAATAAATGAAAGCAGTAAGAGTTATTTAAATAACCTTAGAAGGTGGGTAATTAGTGTTGAAGATATCGAGGAGTTATTAAAGTTTCAAATTTAGAATGATATGTGGTTTAAAGGTATTTCTTTCTTGGTATGTGCCACTTATTTCATTTTTGCTGTTCGGACTTTTTTTTTACTGTATTGCATTTTAAAATGTCATGTTAGTCTAATGTGACGTGCATTTGCAGCTCATATTTTAAATCACTGCAGCATTTCAAAAACATTTGTAAGCGTTGTTTATGAGTTTATGTTTGTTAGCAACTTGGCACACCCTTTCTTTTCTGAAAAAAAAAAAGTAAAATGAGGGGACCCCGTGTCGGGCTTTTGCCTTGGGGCAACCCACTTATTCATCAATGTTAAATGTTTTTATTATTTATTGTAAAACTAAATGTGTTAACTACTAAAAATGTAAACTATTGTAAGTTGTATATGTACTTGGTAAACAATATATTGTATTATGCTGTAAACTGTTAGTGTTTTCGCCAATCTTGTTTGTGTTAAATTGTACTGTATCTCATGTATCTTTGATGAATAAAGAATTATTATTATTATTATTATTATTATTATTAATTTAGTACTGTGCGCTAGACGAAAACCAGATTGATAGTGAAAAAGAATAGTATTTCCAGTAATGAAGTCAGCAATTTGACAGTGTACGATTCTTTCTAGATCTTAAAATAGCGGTAAAAATACTGATCGGCCTGAAATCCTGGCAAGAAGCTTGAGCTGAGATCTTGTTTGAAGGGCGAGTAAAGGCAAACTTACAAGAAGTGAAAAAATAACATTCTCTCAAAGTTGCATTAAAATGAGAGTAATGGTAAGAAGAATAGCAAAGAGAGTTTCTTTGATCAAACGTATCAACTGTTTTAAATCATCATATCCGATGATTTAAAACATTAGATTGTATGCCAGGCTTGAAACAGAACTCAGGATATTCATATTGCTCGATTGGGGAGTTAGCTAATTCGTCATGAAAATGATTTTACTTTTGTTGGTCAATGTTTTGACTGAAGAAAGATAAGAAACTATTCAACTCATTCGGATCAAGTTTCTCAAATAAAGATAATATTCAATTTCGTCCTCATCCTCATCACGAGAACGATTTTTATTAAGACAATCACGTCTAGCCATTAAACTGAAAATTTCAGGGGTCATCTATGGCACCGGTGGTCTTTTTGTTAAGGGTTTCTTTAAATTGGTAAACTGGTAGGTTTATAAAAAAATATTCCAAATTGCAGAATTAAGTTACCGTTGTTAGAGTTTCCGCATCAAAGTGGGTGAAAGTTCGTAAACTTTAATGACAGGTAATTTTCCAAGATGTGAAAATTTGCTTTCCTCTGTTTTTTAATAACGATATTGTTCTATTTCATCCTCATCACGAGAACGTTTAGCTATTCTATAAAGACAATTACGTCTACCCATTAAACTAAAAAATTCAGGGGTCATCCATGTAATTGAGTGTTGAGTTTTAATGGTTCTGTCTCTTTCCGATATATTCTGCATAGAATAATCAAGCTCAAAACATTTAGGCAACGCACGGAAATCTCTACTACATTCCGGTACAGAAAGCCTTTGTTTCTGTGCATGATGTTTTAAAATTTGTATAGCATTATCACGAAGTAAACAAACTCGCCTAGTAATATTTTTATAATTGTAAATCCAATCTTGTCACATATTAACTTTCATTACAAATCACGGATTTCAAGTACTTTTATCATAATTTCTGTATTACGTACAATATATGGTTTGCATTTCACGTCTATAAAATTGTACTGTGAAGATACACTACATTATGTTATAAAAATACCGGGTGTCCATAAAGTCTTGCCCTGATTTGATAGCTTTGCTACACAGAAACCATTAGAGCCACACGCAACTTCCATTACTTCTTTTGAAGAGAATTTAATCTAGTTTTTTTTTTTTTTTTTTTTTTTTTTTTTTTTTTTTTTTTTTTTTTTACGTTGGTAACACCTTTGTTTAGCTGTTTGACAACAATGCAATTTTCTTTAAATTTTGTACAAAAGAAAATCAGAAATGGTTAGCTTAAAGAAGAAGTAACAGTGTGTCCTATGGTTTTATGAAACCCAGTCCCCCATTACCGGTATTGTCCAAAGACTTTTTGTGAGAACATTTAGAACACCTGCGCCTGATGTAAAAAGTATCGAGAGGTGGTATCCATATTTTTGTGACAGGAGCAGTGGGTGTGACAAGAAAACAACTTGACGCCCGCGCATCACTGAAGTCACGGTGGATTGGGCGTGATCGCCCGACTAAATTGCCTCCTCGGTCACCAGACTTTACTCCTCTGGACTTTTTCATGTGGAGGTTTGTCAAAGACGTAGTGTGTTCTACCCCAGTTCTTGATTTAGAGTCGCTAAGAGAGAGAATAAGAAATGACACTACCAAAATATGGGAAAATAGAAAAAGTCGCCTAGAATATTTACAGGCAACCCAAGGCGACACATAGAATGTTATTGAGTTTGAACATGTGTAAATAAAACTCAAGAAGTCACTTGTTAAAACTGTAAATAAAACATTATTCTACCATCATTTGTTTTCATGCTATTCAATTTCTTTATCAGGGCAAGACTTTATGGACACCCGGTATACTACGCAAGCAATGTTTTTAAGTATATAGGGACATGACTCTCCTTCGGGTAGATTTGGACTCCGCATCCATATCCCAGTTAGTTAATCCAAATTAATTTACAATTTATAAAGTATCTATTATGAGAAATCACCACAATTGTGTAATAGTAAATTTAGCCCATAAAAATATTCACACTAGTTAAAATACAGTCACATAAAAAAAATAGTGTCACATGGACGTCGTTTAATGATACAAAACTCCAAATACTGTAACACGCGGATAACAAAATACATGTAGAAACACTCACAGTCTAGATCTAGTCACAAAACCAACGTGAAGGGACGAACGGTAATTCTGCACTCAGTGAATAAAAATGTAAATGACAATGGACCGAAACCGTGTCACCCGACAACGGACAAGGTGGAAATGAGACATATGTTACATGTCTGAACATATGTTACATGGAACATGGTATATACCATGTTCACAAAGTCTCAAGCGTCTAATATGATGCCAATAAAAATTTAAACGTCAAAGAGGTTTCTTAGTTAATTGTAATACGTCAAAAATGTTTAATGAAATGTCATAAAAATTACTCTTAATGGTATAAGGCTTGAGGTCCGTAAAAATATCTCATCCTGGTTGGTTGCTCTAATTCGAAATAAGAGAACCGAAGCTATAAAATAATCTAAAACTTTTTTAACTTGACAACCTCATGTTGATTAAACTCTTCGAACATAAGTAGTATAGAACTATAGCTTTGAGAGAAATCACCTGTGACGTCAAAATGACGTAGAAGTCGCGTGCCTGCATTCTTTACCCTCTTATCAGCAATTGACCCCAATTGACCTCAAATTAAAAACCAATTAGATAAGTGATATCAACATTCTTGACCTAGGGTTATCTGTTATCGGGGGGTTTTCCGACCTTGAGGTCAATTAGATAAGTGATATAAACATTCTTGACCTAGGGTTATCTGTTATCGGAGGGGTTTTCCGACCTTGAGGTCACACGTTTGTTTACATCGCTTATCGGGGGTTTTCCGACCTCCGAGGTCGATGATATCAATACTATTGTTTACACTTTTTATTACCATGTGGTTTTGTTTTGATTGCTGTTTATTTATTTTTCAAACAGAGTGTGCTAGTAGTCTTGCTCGACTGTCAAGCCATCTATCGGAAACAAAAGTTAACAATAATAATTAATTATTTTAAATTTTACCGAGCAAAAAGTTTCAGTAAAAAGAGATCAACTTTGAACAATGCCTTTTCCCTACATTGACTTATGAAGCTAATACTTTGGCACTGTCCAAAGTTGATCTCTGATAAAATCCGCGAGAAATTGACCGTTGAAATGATTTAGCGTTTATTGTCATGTTGCTGTCACGTGGTTTTAAGCTGTTTTAACAACGATTTTTGCTTTTTACAATTTATTTGCCATTATTCTACCGTAGTGGGAGGATCTATACCGTTGTAAAATAAAGTCATTATGGAGAACGAGAGGTTGTTCACAGTATGTAATAATTTTAGGGTTCTTGTGAGAGAATTCAACAAAGACACGTATATAGATTTTGAAGTAATTGGTCAAACAATAGTGATCAACGCTGATGCTTGGGAGAAACTCAAACCTTTGCTTCATACTATAGATGAGGAATTTGTTTCGAGATTTGATTCTAATAAAGAAAAACTATTTCCGATTAGTGATGATTTCAAAGTGTTAGTCAATGAAGATGGTGAGGATATTTTTGTTAATATAAAACTGAATGATCAGGTTATGCAATTTAAAACTGAAAAATGGATCAAGTTTAAAGACATTTTCACAAAAATTAATGAAGAATTTGATAAGCGGAATTCAAACAAACGTCATCATGCGAGAAAAAGTATGCTTATTTAAGATTTTGCTAGCATATGCAAATATATCTGATTCTACACTATTAGGTCACGTGTTTCGTCAAATAGTTTATAAAAGACTGGGATACACTGAGGGTTTAGTAGTCTAAAAAACGAACAATAACTAATACATTGTTTACCTGTTCACACAATGGAATTTCAAAGAGAAATTATTATAACGCATGATTTGAAAGTAAAATTTGAAAACGTTGGATTAAATACAAAAATTTTACTGACTGAAGATTTGCCTACTTGTAGTAAAAGTGGTTTAATGGATGTAGATAGATGGACCGAATTTATGAAAGCAATCAGTGATATAGATCAAGAGTTTAATAAAAGGGTGAACTACCAGTATCCTGCAGATATTAAGATGGGTTTTATAAGTGAATTTGTTATAACACATAATATGAAAGTTATGTTTAAAAATAATTGCTCAAGTACCGTATTTTTTATTATTGGAGAGTCACGAGATGGAAGAGAAAGTGTTGCAATGGATATAGAGAGGTGGACTGAATTTAAAAAGGTTATCAGTAATATAGATAAAGAATTTTACAAACGTTTCAATTATCAATATCCAAACTTGTAGATAGATCATTAAGCTTAGTCTTTAAAATGTCACGACCACGAGATCATCAACAGCGAGAACAGGGTGAAAGACAGCAAGCATCTGGATCAAGAAATAACCTCTACTTAGATTTTTCACGACCACATGAAGAGTATTACAATCGACAAAGGGGAGAACGACGACCGGTTCAGAGTGGATTTGTTTCTTCAACCTCGTACACTCCAGGTGATGTCAAATGGTATAAAGCTCAGTCCGTTTATTCTTCGTCACCTTACAGCAGTGGACCGACTCAAGATTCTAAGGTCACGTGTAGTCGTGAAGATATGGATAAACATTTTGTGAGAGAACTATTGAATGACTAATATTTGAATAATTTTTTTTGTTTGAAAATCAAAAGTGTTTTATTTAAGTTATCCTTGTTGATTCAGGTTTTTTTATCTAAATATTTAAACTTTGAACAGAGCTATAAATAAAAATTATGTAATATATTTCAGTAATAAAATGACCTGAAGCAATTCTAGCCAGTTTTGATCTTGACACAGCCGAGTGCTGTTCACGGAGATGGAGTTTATAATCGATATTCAAGGTTTTAAAAGTGTTGCCAATGAATTTATTGTGAAAGAGCTTGCTCTTATTTCTACCAATTCTCAAGTGTATGAACTTCATCTTTTTCAACCCCCTTGTGATTTTAATGTGTTGCCTTACAATGTTCAGAAGCAGGTATTATGGCTGGAAAAGTTTCATCACGGTATTTTTTGGAGTACAGGCTTTAAGGAATATAATAAATTAAAAGACATTTTTCTTAATCTCAAAATACAGGGCAATGTATATGTGAAAGGAAAGGAGAAAGCAAAATGTATAACTAGTTTGTTATCAGACTTAAATGTAAACATCATCGATCTTGAAGAGCTAGGATGTCCAAGACTAAGTGATTTAAAATCAAAGTTTTACAACATGCACTTACTGAAACCATGCAATTTTCTTCACAATCCACAGAATTGTGCTCATATTAATGTTCAAGTTTTATTGCAATGGTTTAAATTAGAAAAACTGTTTGAACAACGCTTTGAGCTTATAAATACAGCTGTAAAAGAATGTTATAAGAAGGGTTATACATATATGAGCACAGATCTCATCAAGTATTTACCTAAAGAATTTATCCTGAATCATTATGAGAATATTGATCAAATTTATGAAAAACTTCCTGAAAATCTTAAAAAAGATGACTCAATATTATTGAATATGAGATGTGTTGAACATTACAAAGATTCAGATGGACCCATCCCTAAAAGGAAACATTGCCCGCCTTGTATAATAGAATTATGTAACAAAGTTCAAAGTTTAAAGTGTAATGATAATGAAATAACGTGCTAAGAATTACACATCGTTGAACAACATTCATTAGATTTGATTGATCACCAATGGACTCTTCATCAGCATCATCATCATCATCATCATCATCATCATCGACATGGTTGTTATCTGACTATGATTCAAGTTGCTCCAGTTTCTTTACAGTCTCCAGAGAAGACCTTGTGAACTCCGGATTTTATAGAACAAAGTGTTTTGAAGAAGTTATATGTTGTGGGTGTGGTTGGAAATCAAGTATCGCAAGACTATCTTTAAAACATTTAAATTTTATTCATAAAGTTGCGAATCCTGACTGTAAAATGAATGAATACATTGACGGTGATTATAATAATTATTGTAAATACAAGCCATCCGTAAATGAAACTGAAAAAATGATGAAAGAAACTTTTCAGTCATGGCCAAAAGGATTCCCGAACATTAATGAAATGGTTAAAAGTGGATTCTACTATACTGGTGTTGAAGATGCAACAGCATGTATAAGCTGTGGAATCGTCCTGGATCACTGGGATCCTGAAGATAGACCAGATGAAGAACATAAAAAAGCTTCACCATATTGTAAACTTTTGAAATAACTAAAATTGATGTATCAATAAAGTTTACTTATATAAAACTTAACTAAATAGTTATCATTTCCTTTTAGACTTTAAGATGACAACATATAAGAGCATAAGAGCAGGTATAGCAAATGAGTTACATAAACAAGCACGGAAAAATTTCCCCACAAGATTTGTTGAATTAAAAGGAATTCATGATTTGTATCAGGCTGATTTAGTAGATATGTCACGTTTTTCAAGGCAAAATAAAGGTTATAAATATATATTGACAATAATTAACTGTTTTACTAAATTTGGAATTGCAGTACCGTTGAAAACTAAAAGTGGTCATGAAATTGCAAAGTCACTTGAACCTTTATTACAAAAACATCCCATGAAACATTTCCAAACGGATCAAGGTACTGAATTCTTTAATTCTAATGTAATATCAATGTTAAAGAAATACAATATAAATCATTATCATACTTTTTCTGAGAAAAAAGCATCAATTGTTGAAAGGTTTAATCGTACACTTAAAAGTAAAATGTGGAGAATATTTAGTGAACAGGGAAGTTATCGTTGGTTAAATTTACTTGAAAAGTTAGTTTTCACGTATAACAAAACTGTTCATTGTACAATAGGTGTCAAACCAATTGATGTTAATAAACATAATGAAAGAAATATATTGTTAAAAATTAATAAAGATAGAAAAATATACAAGTTTAACAGAAAGTTTAAAGTAGGTGATCGTGTGAGGATAAGTCGAAAGCAGGCAGATTTTTCTAAGGGTTACTGGCCTAGATGGAGTAATGAAATATTTACAGTAATAAAAGTACAGCTTACTAATCCGGTCACTTATATTTTGAAAGACGACAGAGGAGAAATTATTAAAGGTGGATTCTATGAGCAAGAATTAAGTAAAACTCGTTTCAGTGATACATACTTGATTGAAAAGGTTATTAGAAGAAGAGGAGACAGAGCATTAGTTCGTTGGCTAGGATTTGATAAATCACATGATAGTTGGATTGATATTAAAGACCTAGTACAATGAGGTTTATCAAACAAAAAACTACGTTACCTATAGTTAATTTAGATATATTAGGCAAGAGGTGTAAGAAACAACAAAGAAGACATGGAAAGTTATTTCCCGATAATATGAGATGCATAGTCTGTGGCCCCTCAAATTGTGGGAAAACTAATTTGGTATTGAATCTAATATTTTCTCCACAAGGTTTACACTTTGAAAATATATATATATTTTCAAAATCATTATATCAACCTAAATATGTTCTACTGAATTGTGTTTTGAATAAAATTCCAGAAATAAGATACTATTCATATTCTGAAAATGATGAAGTTCCACACCCAAATGAAATAAATCATAATTCAATAATGATATTTGATGACGTTGCTTGTGGAAAACAAGAACATATAAAAAACTATTTTTCAATGGGGAGACATAAGAATATTAATTGTCAAACATACAGTTTTATTCCTAAACAATTGGTGAGGGATAACACAAATTTTATTATAGCTTTTAAGCAAGATGAAAGAAATTTAAATCACATATACAATGATCATGTGATTCCGGATATGAGCTTCACTCAGTTCAAACATATATGTTCTGAAGTTTGGAATAAAGGCAATAACAAATTTATTGTCATAAATAAAACTCGTGAACTTAACAAAGGTCGATATCGATCGGGTTTTGATATGTTTGTTAAGCTATAATGTTATGATGGAGGGGAGGTGTAATAAAGTTTGTTTATTTCTATATGGATATTTAGTATAATTTCACACTTGAAACTGTCAAGATGACTGAACAAATTAACGAACCTCCATTTTCTGAGATGACAAAAGAAGATATTATAAAAGAAATCACAGAAATGAGAAAGAATATTAAACAGAAACATCGATCACTAAAACGGGATATATTAGAAAATGAAGAAATGTGGGAAAATAAACTTAAGTCTATCTTTGGACCATTAAAGCTTTTGGTTGAGGAACAAAGAACAACAGATCCAGAGCTAGAAGCATTGGATGAAACTCAACCATTACAACAAGTAGGAAAAAAACTGAAAAGAAAAATTATCAGTATTGATGAAACATTACCTGCTAAAAGG
Organism: Neoaliturus tenellus; assembly: GCA_030545055.2. NCBI lineage: Eukaryota > Metazoa > Arthropoda > Insecta > Hemiptera > Cicadellidae > Neoaliturus > Neoaliturus tenellus. The sequence goes on along the minus strand of JAQYXR010000309.1, from coordinate 90,085 downwards.
TATATTCCAAACCCATTGCAAGGTGTTAAGAGAAAGCAAAAAAATAACCAACCGCTACAACCCGATTTTGAAAGCGATTATGAGTATGGTGAAGAGAGTGAAAATCAACCCACTTCTAAAAGGATAGCAAGTCATCATTCCAATATGGAAACGTCTGAAATGGAAAACATTGAAGATGACATGATTGTGGAGCCAATATCAGTTCATACTCCACAAAGAGAGGAAGTTTATGAAACTCATATAAGTGGAGAAGAATTAATAAAAACTCCGCAAGGGAAAAAGCAGGCAAGAGAATTTGTTGAAAAAAACTTCAAAGGAAAAATTGCAAGAGATTATTTTCTTAAACTAATACAGGGTGGTAAAAATATAGATTTTAACTATGGAGTCCGGGTTGAAGGGGACTCATGGATGATTGGTAATAAAGCAATAGAAATTGACGATAATGATTTAATTATTGATGGAACCCGATATAACGGAACACCCGGGTTATATGAGTTAATATTTATGAACATACCAAACGATTATATTTATTCTAAGGAAGATTTAGATGTTTATCTACAGATTTTGCTGGCAACCAACGCTCACAGAGTAAATTATTCAAGTATGGGAAGAATAAAATCAAATAGAGGGATGAAATACAAGAATATAATTTCACATTTGGTAAATAGAAATATTAATCCTGAATTTCAAACCCAGCAAGATATGATGACTTATCCCGATATATTAAGTAGAGCTACTAGTGGAAGTGGGATACTGCTTTCAAACGCTCAGCCTAAATATATATATTATGATGATCCAAATGAAATTGTAGATAGATTACGAGTTTTACTAGCATCTCAGCAAGCAGGGAATACTGCACATACAGATGAAATAAATTCCATAATGGAAGAACTCAATGAAATGAAACCTGTTTTAGCCAAACAGATAAGTAATGTAAAAACTAAATAAATATATATTTTGATGGTATAAAGTTTTGATCATTCTTTTAGTTACCTTTGTTTAGATCATACGTGCATTATGAGTGTTGATAAATTTGGACGTCATTTAAATATTGCTCAGTGTTTAAGAGGACCTAAAGGCGAGGGTTTTGAACATACACCAGATGGCAATTATGATATTGAAAAAAAGAAACTGTGTAATGTTGCAAATGCAACTGACTCATTTGACTGTGTTAATTTACAAACGTTACAAACATCTGTTAGTAATTGTTTGACTACAGTTGATAAAAAGATTGAAGATAAAACAAGTGACATACAACATTTGTTAAGACACTCATTAATAAAAAATGAAAAAAATGAGTTTAATGCAAACAGTGCAACTATAGCAAATTTATCAAAACCAAAACATCTATATGATGCTGTAAACTTTATATATTTTATTGAGTCTATCGCTGAATTAACGTATGCAATTTATAATCAATTGCATAAAAAAAGAAAGAAAAAATCTAAAAAAGAATGGATAGACTTTATAATTGACAATAGAAAAAGGCTTGATTGGAACGATATCTTTTCAGTTAGGGATGAACCAGGGAATAAAGAGCATAATAAACCAGTTGTTGAAGCTCAAAATAAAATTAATATTGAGAAATGAATTCACATAGAGTCAGTAGTGTTCGAGGTCGCGGGCTGTTAGGATCAATCAAAAACGCTGTTGGAAATGTTATTAATCGTGCTATAGACATTTTACCTGTAGAGCTACATATACCGGGGTATCAATATTGTGGACCTGGTACTAATTTAAAGAAAAGACTAGCTCGTGGTGATCCCGGAATCAATAAACTGGATGCCGCATGTAAGGAACATGATATAGCATATTCAAAATTTGAAGACACAAAAAATAGATCATTTGCCGACAAGATTTTAGCTGAGAGGGCTTGGGAACGATTCAAGGCATCAGATTCGAGTTTAGCTGAAAAATCCGCTGCGTGGACAATTACAAATATCATGAAAGCTAAATCTAAGTTTGGTGGAGGGAAAAGGCAACAGGCCAAAAAGAAAAAACAAACAAGAAAAAAGAAAACTCAAAGTTTAAAGAAAGCGAAATGTAATTGTAAAAAGAATACACAAAAAGGCAAAGGTTTATATTAAAAACCCTATTCTGGTTCTGGTAGTAAAAAAAAAATGTATTCATCGGAAGTAATTCAGAAACTTCCTGAAAAACCATTAAGTAATTTTGATATTCTTAAGTGTGCTAATCAGTTAAAATTACCTTACTTTAGAGGTGTTTTTATGAGAGATGCTTTGCCAATAAAGATAAATGAGAATGAATCTGCTGTTATCAATTTAGATAGTGTAAAAGGCGATGGTACGCACTGGGTGTGTTATTTTAAGGAAGGCTTTGATGTGGAATACTTTGATAGTTTTGGAAATTTAAAACCCCCGATTGAGCTGCAAAAATATTTTAATAGTGGTGATCATAAGGTTTTAATTCGATACAATTATTTTCCTAAACAAAAAAATAATACTGTCAATTGTGGACACTTGTGTTTGGATTTCTTAGCAATTAGAAGATGATTTGTATTACAGGAAATAAATCGCATTTAAAATGCACATTATTTCCTCCACTGGATTTATCATCATCAGAAGAATGGGAAATGGGATTTCTTGATTTAATGACATACAACTCTATTCCAAATGTGGAACAAAATATTAACAATATGTTATACATTGGAAATGACATAAAAATATCTTTACCTACAGGATCTTATGAAATATCAGATATTAATAAATATATAACTAAAGAACTTAAAGAGAATTATCCTACTGTAACATTTGAATTGATAGCAAACAACAACACATTAAAAAGTGAAATACTCTGTTCTGAAAAGATTGACATAAAACTCTCTTTATTAAAAATTACTGATAGAGACCAACCATTATCTTTACCATTCAGGAAATGGCAGCTTTATGAATACCCATCACTCCCAGCTGGTAAACAACATTCTTGGACTGTAAAGGCCAGCTCAATGATGGAAAAACCACGTTATATTGTTGTAGGATTCCAAACTGATAGAAAAGACAAATCAAACAAAAATGCTTCACATTTTGATTTTTGTAATCTTGAAAATATTAAATTGTATTTAAATTCTAAATACTATCCGTATGATAATGTAAATGGTAATAAATCTCTTATTTATGATTTTTATTCAAAATTTCTATCTTCATACTACAGTGGAGTAGATGATCAACCATGTCTTGATAAAGAGACATATCTTGCTAAAACCCCATTATATGTAATTGATTGTTCAAAACAATGTGAAACGATAAAAACTGGATCTCTAGACATACGTATTGATATTGAAACATCAGCGGATATACCTGCTAATACATCAGCTTACTGTCTCATTATTCATGATGCTCTTATACAGTATTTACCATTATCTGGTATTGTGAAAAAAATTATGTGATTATAATAAAATGTGTATAAAATTTTATGTTTTTTTCTTTTTTCCCCTTAACTAAAATGGACCAAGGAAAAAATTAAAACTCAAGTATTTTATTGAACAATAACATTTATTTACATATTTACATATACAATTGTACAAAGATGATGATTAACATTTCAATTTTAAGCGAGAAATAAACAAAGCACAGTAATGAGAATTAATTTAAAGTATTTGCAAGTTTAAAATGACCATAGGCTAGTGTGTGAATCCCATCATCACAAATGTAACGTTTGTTGTCATCACAACTCAGTGCTAATTTATTGACAGTAATTGTTTGTACATTGTGCTTTCTTGATCTAAACAGTCTCATATTTTTTCTCATTTTAATATTTTCAAACAAACAAGTCTTGTAATCATTAAATGTAATATGATTTTTTACGACAGGTTTTGTTACTCCTTTAGCTTTACGTAAACTTAGTTTTTGGATTTTCTCTAAAAATTCATCATTCATAGTTTTAAATGTATATAGTTTAGGTCTAAGACCAATAAACTCAACTACAACAATACCAAAACATTCATCTTTAAATTTCCCTAGTGTTTTTTTGTTTTTCAAAGAGAAACATTTATGATCTATCGGATAATCACTCAAATCCAGATGAATCCCCAGTTTTGGATCCTGAAAATCCTTATACAGGTCATTAGTATGTATTAAATAAAAAAAGAGTCAGTATCAATATACAGAATTGATACCTTATCGCCATAGTACTGTTTTATAACATTATAGTGAAAATTATACATGTGGTATTTACTAAGTTCAAGACATGTGAAGCCAACATAGATTGGTTTATTAAACAAAACTTTCTCCCTTGAACATTCAACTGCACTCAACGATTTGTTATATATTATTCTGTTCTTAAAATTAGGTTTTGATATCATCTTGAACAGTTTTTTTTCTGAACTAACTAGTTCTAAATTAGTTCTGTTTCTAACATTTTCAATGGATTTCCCAAACATTGAATTATTTAGTAACTTGTAGAAATCTTTTTCAAAATTATTTTTAGCAAGTTTTCTTTTTTCAGTGTTAAAATCAATGTAAGGTTTTAACCATGGACTCTGGTTAAAATTCATTACTCTATGTATTTTTTTCAATACAAGACCATTTTCAAGAGCCTGTTTTAAATTAACATAATGACAAACATATCTAGTTTTATCATGCAATGTAGTTAACAATTTCTTAACTTTAGAACCCTTGGGAAAATCAGAGTTTGGAAGAAATGGGAGATCATTGTGAGAATCGTGAAGATAGCTAGGATAGAAAACATCACATTCAACTATAAACCCGGTGGGAGAGTCATTAGGTACCGAGCATACATCAAACAATTCTATCTGTTTTTTATTCAACCATTTAAACCCATCTTTCGGCATATAACCAGACAAAGCCCAACCATATAAATTATTCGCATCTATGTAAGTTATGTAGGAAATGTCATTGTTTTCATCATAATTCTCAACATGAGGATTGTTAGCTTTAGCATATCTTTTTATACACGATGTGATTCCTCCTCTGATACCTCGTTCTATAAACATGTATTTATCATAGGACGTTAGTAACTCAAGTTCTACTTTTGTGAACTTTAACATTGCATCCCAAGTCAATGAAGGAAGAGTAAAATAATGACAAGGATCCAGCTGGTAATTATCTAAACACAGATCACAGAAACTTTCAAAGACATCTGCAAGAATCAATACATCAGTTCTTAAATATAGTTTTGAATAGTCATCCAATGTGTTACATCCAAAATGTTCCCATACTGTACAGGCATGTTCATAATCAATATCACTTATATTTTCTTCAGTCATACTATTATAAAAATATTCCTTAGGTGGTAAAGTCGTGTCTAACAATTTTTCCCATGAGTCTGTATACTCGTACGGATAAACCCCTTTCCTTGTTACCAACGGGATATCGGATTCATCAAAAAACAAACGAGTTTGCTTAAACTTTTCTTTTGGCATATTATTTGCTAACTCAGATAAACTTGCACTTAAATATCTAAAACTATCAAGGAACCTGAGTTTTAATCCCCCAGAAGTTTTCTTTGAAAACGATACATACTTTTCATTTGAATTAGGAATTAAATCGATATCACGTTGGTCACATCCCAATTGTTTAACAATAAAATGATTATCATATTTTGACCCTCCATGTAAATAAACTGGAAGAAACTTCTGATTTTGTCTTTTTAAATTACAAGAGTTACATAAAACTGACCTAAACTTTCCACTTAGATGACAATGGTCTCTGACAGGTGAATTGATTAAAGTAAACTCTGAATTACATAATTCACAATGGGTAGCATTGTTAAATCTAGATTGTTCTTCATCAGTTAGAGGATACATGGATATGTTAACATTTACTAGATCTCCAATAAGATTTGCCAGAGAAATCAGATACTCCATGAATTTTGAAGCTGCATCCCTACCTCTATAAACAATTGGTTCATTAGGTAAACTTCTTACTATGTTTTCAGGGAGCTGACTTTCATCATACACAACATAGTAGCAAAAACTCATTGGAACATGAATTTCATTCACAGTAGTGTATTTCGAATCTTTCTGGTTTACTTTCTCAAGTAAACACTCAAAATCGCTATAAACAACTATTGGCACTTTTAAACTGTGATGAAAGTTATTAAATTTTAATACTGGAGGTGTATCATCATCATTTTTATTTGGCATGACTATCCTAGCTGGTTTATTAAATTTACAGTCTTTTTTATGATCTTCTAGTTTTAACAATTGGTTAGGACCCTGGTAGTGCTTAAAACACTTTTTACAAAATACTGATTTCTTACGAAACTTTGTTACTTGTGATCGAACCAATCGTGAAAAATTCTTAATGTAACAATAATGTTTAATTCCGTTGCTACTTGTTAATAAAAGTAGATCAAAATGGTTATGTTCCTCACTATCACTAACTCTAATTGGAAATACCTTATTTTCTTTATCTAACCCATATACATTTACAGAAACCCCTGGATTTAACCTTTCAAAAGTACTGATTTGTTTCACAGGTGTTGGAAAACTAATATCATTGAAATTATACTTATTTCTTAATGACAAATATTTTTCATTAATTGAACAACTGTTCACATGTTTAGCAAGGATAGACCACTGAAAACAAAAATTATCATTAAAGTTTTTAGGATTAATTATACAGTATTTATTAGCCAATTCCTTTGGGAGTGGAATATAAGAACTTCCTGATAAAGGTCGATATCTGGAAAGTCGAATCATTAGTCCATCAATTGCATAGAGAGTCCATTAACTTCCTTTACCTTCATATTCACTATTTTCCCTACACAATTTTTCAAACATATCACCTAAGATATTGCTGATGTTTGATGATTGGTACACTGCTTGATTTGAAGTCTTGAAAGTTCTGATGCGTGCCTCGTCACTTAGTGGCTTTATGTAAATGGATTCTGTGATTATATTAAATTTTAATGCTCCATAGTCTGCTAATAAATTTTGAATCAAATTAATAATATTTAATTTGTGAGTTGTAAGCAAAAAACAAAGATCTTTAATGTTTTCATCACCATTTCTTAAGTAAAATGTTTTAAGATTTCCACGGAATGCATTGTTTATCTCAACAAATCTACCACAAACATCACCACACTCTAACGAAAATCTTGAACGTGCTCTTCTAATATCGTATACGTCTTCAGCAACATCAATTTCCATTTTGAAAGCAAATAATTGTACTATTAATAGCAATAATCCTGCTCTGTTCATAATTTAGTAAACTATATAGACTATTAACGAGAATATCTTGCTCTCTTAATTATTTATTCCTGAAATACATTTAATTGTAATTTTAGTAAATTCCAAAAGTGTAGAAAATGTATTTAGTTAAAATTATTAGTGTTACTTGCTTTAAACACCTCTACCTCCATCCCTGGAACTGATTTAATTTTTTCCCCTACATTCAGCATTATTTGGCTAATTTGCTTATACAGATCATCTTTTTCTTCAGTTAAGAATAATGATTTTTTGCTAACCTGAGTCCAGTAGAATTTAGATGATTTGCATTTTTTTAAGTCTTTAACGTCGGTGATCTCTATCTTAATCATGAACCGACCACGTTCACCAGGAGTAATCATTTTCTTAGTTGTCTTATGTTTTTTGGTTTGAAAAATTTGTTTAATAAGAGGTGAATGTTTAGTTTTAGTTTCAAATAAGTTATCAATTTTATCATCCATATCAGACTCTGAATCACTTGATGATGATGAAGATGATGAAGAAGAAGAGGAAGAACTAGAAGAGGAAGATGAAGAAGATTTTTCTTCGCATTTTTGTTTTTTTGTTTTTTCCCTACAGTTTTTTTGAGATCTTTTTCGTTTTAAGGCTTTTGCTTTTGTAGGGTCATCTAACTTTTCATTTTGGTTTCTAAGATAACGACCTACAATACTCATAATTTTGTTAACACAGTCTACAGGAAATGATCGGTCCTTCCAAATTTTCTTTTTAAAAACAAATGCACTAATTGCCATGATTTCATTGAAAGTCATTTCATTTTTGTGAACCAACGGTAGTTTATCTTGTGAATCGACTTTTTCATAAATTTTTGCCGAAAAAGACTGAAACACCTGGTTTAAAGCCACAAACAAATTAAACAAATGACTGTCCGAAACAACATCAGGATCCATTTTTACTTTCTCCCCTATACCATAGTATATGGAGAAAGTATTGTTTTCGTCAAAATTTTCGAATTTGAGTTGTTGGTGGATTTATCCATTATGGTTCCCCCTGAGTCCAAAAAAGTGGTTTTCGGAGTGATGTCTGTGTGTGTGTGTGTGTGTGTGTGTGTGTGTGTCAGGATGTAAACAGAGCTAGAGAATGCCCTAATGGTCCGATTTTAATGAAATTTGGTATATAGGTCCAAATCCACGATAATTCCAGGCGTTTTTTTCATTTTTTTGAATTTTTGATTTTTAAGGGTATTTTACCCCCAAAAACCCTCAAAAATCGTCAAAAATCAAAATTTCTCAAAAACGGCTCTAACGATTTTGATTAAAATTTTGTGGTTTATTAAGCTTAAAATGGTGGATAAAATGACACCACCCGCATCTCCGAGAAAATGCGCGTTCAAAAGTTATGGAGTAAAAAGTGTTTAAAAAATCAATTTTTTTGATTTTCAAAATAGCTGTTGTCTCAAAATAAATTTTACTCATCACCATTAAATCAAGCTCAAAAAACTAAATAATCCAGTACTTTAAATTATTGCTTTACGTCAAGTGGTTGAGGAGAAAATACAATTTTTCGTTTAGCGGTAAACGCAGTACGTTGTTAAAAGTCACAGATGCGCGTAGGGTCAAGCTCGCGCTGCTCAGCTGGTAACTATCCGACAGAGTCATCTAGACATTAATGTTTAAAGCTTTTAACACATGTTTTTATATTGTTGGGAGAAAGTATGTGTCAGTTATCTGATACCGTTTATTAACTTTGATAGAGTCATGTCCCACTTTTCCAAGGAACATAGTCCTAGCAACACCAAGTTTTCAAATATCTGAATAAATCTCACCATTGAACTTACATTCATTGAAGTTGATTCATTTGACCTTTCACTCATTCCATCATCATTTAAATCAGTATGAGGATGTAAATCTTCACGAGAACTTGGTCCTGCTTGACTGGGATCCATTTTTGATATCAGTTTTCCAATACCTGTGAATAACACAATGACTTAGTTATAACTTAATTAATTTACACCTGTAGATCCAAAACCAGACTCCCCCCTTGCAGTTTTAGGAATTTCCCGAATTTCAAAAAGCTCTGGGATTACAATTTTTTCGCATATTAACTGGGCTATCCTATCCCCCTGCCAAACATAAAAGTCTTCATCTCTATGGTTAAATAATATTACTCCAACATTTCCTGTGAAGTCTCTGTCAACCACACCCGCACCCACGTCAATACCATTTATCAAAGCCAGTCCCGATCTTGGCGCTATTCTCCCATAGCAACCATCAGGCAGAAAGACGGCCAAATCTGTTTTTATTAATGCTTGACCCCTTGCCGGAACAATAAGATCATAGGCCGAATGCAAATCCACCCCAGCTGCAAGAGGCGAACCTCTTGAAGGAAGAATAGCGTTAGACGATAATCTTTTGAAGCACAGTTTAGATTCCATCGTAACTACCTGGAATACATAGTGGTATTTTAAGTTTCTTAAAAATATTATTTTTAGTTATATTTTGTCTAATTACTAACCTGAAACAAATTTATTCAGACTCAATTGTTTGTATTTTTTGGTATTCTGTACTTTATAACAATATTTTCGCAGATTGGATTTATAAAACAGAGTTAATTTAGTCTGCTTTAAATTATTTAATTTTCTTTCCTTGCTTAATATATATTTTGACATTTATAATCCCTGAAAAAAATAAAATAATTTCATTAAAGTTTAAAGTGACAATATTAAAAATCACCTTTATTTAGGATGATTTAAACTTACAATTTATTTAACTGAAATAAAATATTATTATTGGTATTTTAGTTATATTAAGTTAATTTTTTATATTAATTGACGCTAATTTTTAAAAGTTCCCCAACATTACTATAATTTTTCCTAAGTCTTGTAACTAAACAAATACTAATTTATGTCTTTAAATTAGAAAGAAACTTCCTATATCCGTTACTACTAGCAAGTTTTAAATAAAAGAGTAAGCTGATGTATTAGCAGGTATATCCGCTGATGTTTCAATATCAATACGTATGTCTAGAGATCCAGTTTTTATTGTTTCACATTGTTTTGAACAATCAATTACATATAATGGGGTTTTAGCAAGGTTTCCAGCCTCCCTTCTAGCCTAAGTCTTAAATTTAAAGAGAGGCCTTTAGTTAACACCGCAAGGTTTCCAGCCTCCCTACTATCCTAAGTCTTAAATTTAAAGAGAAGCCTTTAGTTAACACCGCAAGGTTTCCAGCCTCCCTTACTAGCCTAAGTTTTTACTTACCCAGTAGTGTAGTAGAGAAGACACCAAGCTGTTGATCCCAGAAAACAACTTGGTTGAACTAAAACTCGGACCAGTATATATACCCAGAAAATCACGTTGCTCTTTGACGCAAATGAGTGATAATCTTAATTTTTACAACTAAAGTCCGATTCACTGTCAGCACTTTAAACTTGAAAAATTTTCCACCCAAATCAATGAAAATAATTTGTTCAAGTGTTCAGAGATCAGAAGTTGGTAGGAACCATATATATCAAACATTTAATGATTTGTAAAAATAAAAAAATAAAAGAAAGAAAATAGTTAATAAAGAAAATTGTTCTAAAGTATTAGGAGAGGAGAAATCGATAGGAAAATATAAGTGGACTTAATAATGCAAAATTAAATGCACGTGGTGACAAAAGGTGAAAACAAAACATTTTACTCGCAAATTACAGAAAATTATTAGTTTAAGGTATTAGGAGAGGAGAAATAGTTAGAAACATATGAGTGCACTCAAACATGCAAGATTAAATCCATGTGGGGATAAAGGATGCAAAGAAAACATTTTACACTAAAAACAAAGAAAATTATTAGCTTAAATATTCAGAGGTCAGAAATTGGTAGGAGCCATGTAGTTCAATATTTATTAACTTGTAAAAAATAATAATAATAAACTATCAAAAATGCCAAATTTTAAAGAGAATCTGTTTAAAGTATCAGGAGAGGAGAATACGCTAGGAAAAATATAAGTGATCTACAACAAGCAAGATTAAAACCACATGGTGATAAAGAGTGTAAACAATAGTATTGATATCATCGACCTCGGGGGTAACCCCTACGATAAGCGATGTAAACAAACGTGTGACCTCAAGGTCGGAAAACCCCCCGATAACAGATAACCCTAGGTCAAGAATGTTGATATCACTTATCTAATTGACCTCAAGGTCGGAAAACCCCCCGATAACAGATAACCCTAGGTCAAGAATGTTCATATAACACATATCTAATTGGTTTTTAATTTGAGGTCAATTGGGGTCAATTGCTGATAAGAGGGGAAAGAATGCAGGCACGCGACTTCTACGTCATTTTGACGTCACGGGTGATTTCCTCTCGAACCTATAATTATATACTACTAGTGATTGGGACCACTTTGTAATGAATTATGTGACAAACCACAATGTAAAAACATTGGATTATGTGGTAGTTGCATAGGTATAATGTTATACGTATAATGTATAATGTACCTACTATGGACCTGAAAAGTTCTACGGAACGAAACATGTCGTCTTTTGACAACCAGTGATTGAACAAGGTAATTTTATCTCATCATTAAGAAAATATTATAATCAATTGTAATTTTTAATAAACTGCTCATCAAATTATAATGAAACTTTCAGGCATTATAAACATTATTCAAGGATGGGGTGCAAATCCGTCAAAAGGGCTCTGCACAGGGGGCATACAATTGTTAGTAGAAAAATGGGAAAGCCTCTACGCTTTCTAGTTTAATTGATTGCTAGGAAACAAATTCAATGAAAAATTCTAATTTTAGGTATTTTAGCGATTTATTATATATATGGTGAGCGTGACGGCGAGTGAGCGTAGCGAACAAGCCTAGTTACCTATAAAATAAATTCAATAAAGAGCGAAGCCGTAATGGGTCAGTTATCTTTTAAAAACAGATTTTTTAAAGCAACAATACATACCGGATGTCCATAAAGTCTTGCCCTGATAAAGATATTAAATCGTATGAAAACAATTTATGGAAAGATAATGTTTTATATTCGGTTTTAACAAGTGTCTTCTTAATTTTTTTTACAGTTATGCACAAACTTAATACACTCTATTCGTTCACCTTGGGCTACTTGCAAATCTTTTAGGTAACTTTGGTTCGTTCTTTATTAACAACAGTTTTTGGATTAGTTAAGATCTCCTGAGTAATGGACGAAAGTAATGGACGTCCATTTACTTTTCTCTATTTTATAGTTTCAAAATTAAGATCTGGGGAAGAATAAACCAAATCTTTGACAAACTCCTACTTAAGGAGTATAAAGAAAGAAGTCTATCGGGGTGAACGAGGTGGTATTTAGTCGGGACTTTTTTTGCACTGTAAGTAACCCGCGTTGTTGTCAATCAACTGAATGTAGGTGTTAAAGAATAAATGATAAAAAATAGATAAAATTCTCTTGAAAATAAGAAATTTAAGATTCGTGTGGCTGTAATTGTATCCGTACAGCAAAGATAATGAAATCACAGCAAGACTTTGTGGACACCTGGTATAATATTGTAGACCCACAAGTAGAACTACATTTGGGGAGTGTAAATAAGTAACAGTATTGCTTCAAACCTTAAACTCATACAAATGTAATTCATTATTTACAAAAATACTAAAAAGGATTTAGGTTTATGTAAGTGTATAGATACATTTTTATTACAAATATTTTATTGTATAAACCTGATTGTTATATCGGCCCCATTGCCATAGAAAGGATGTAGAATGTTTGTTTTTTGTAAGTAGCTTTTTACAAAAGTTTACCATGATTATTCTACTACGTACGTGTTACGTACGTTTTACGTACGTGCTACGTACGTTTTACGTACGTGCTACGTACGTTTTACGTACGTACGTGATTATTTAATTACGTGTGCAGGAAATCATTGCAGTATCATCTGACATTCTTCCTTAATTAAACCGATTCAATTGATGTTGGTAGAATTGGACGAGAGTGTTGAGTTCATTTGTAGGCGAGAGTGATATCAATTCGGAAAACTAAAAAGAGGATTCCACAGTAAAGTACTAACAAGAAGTTCAGATTACAAAGTTACTATGAGTTTACGTAAGTTCCAAATCCATCTCATATGTGAATAATATTTTTAAATAAAAATCACGCTTTCATTAATTTTACTTTATTTCGCTTACATCTTAAATAATAATAACCCCTTCGCAGCAAACAAATCAAATCAAATCAAATCAATTTATTTCAAAAAATTTTCCTAAAGATGTTTACAAATGAACTTAAAAATAGTCCCACATGGGCCTTTAAATAGGCCTGTGCGTGGGACAAGTTCTTAAACTATTAGGTAAATAACTTAATTATGAAATTTATACAAAATATTTTCACAATGACATTTTTTACATTTATGTTAAACATATTTTCTCAGCTACATTTTTATTAAACCTGCGTACTCAGCGAATTTTTCATTGAAATTTTTATATTTTTCCATAAAAACTATTGGGTTGAGTATTTAGGTTTGCCGCCATATGGATTTTGTTAGTAAGTAAAATTTAAACCCTACCTAGTAAATACACAATTTTATCAAGTTACGGTTTCTTTTATTTTCCCTATAAACCCCAGTACGTACGTGAGTACGTGGGTTTACCGCCTTTTGTGACTTGTAAGCAAATACAAGTTAAACCCTTCCTAATTAATGTAGATACCAAGTTAGTTACGTCAATAAATAAGAACGATAGAAGGTTTTCTTTGCATATATTAATTTGAATGTAACAAAATTAGATGGGTTTGGGCCGCTTTCCCGAAAAACATTTCTCACCCTGACTACTACCGTAATAGCATATTCCCTACATGGAAATTCTTTAAAGAATTTGAATCGTGTTATTATGTTATTCGTGTTTTTTTTTTTAATTTCATTCCTTGCGTAGCAAATAATTTATTATGTATATAACTTTATTTACGTTTAAAATAATCCTTGTTGAAAAAGGATGGTGTTTGTTAGGATGGACTAACAAGGATGTACTAGTTAGATAAATTTTAATCGCATTATTAACTGATTAAGAATTTAACTCACTGACTTTAAAAAAGTGAATTAAAAAAGAATTTAAATTCAACCGTGAAACCAAAGGTCTCGAACAAACCCTCCATGGTAGTGGTTGACCGCCACCACAGACCTGAGCTCTCATAACCGGAGATGTATAGACTGTTGTACTGGTGATTCAGTAAGACTGTTCTTGGATAACGCCTGTTACACTTTATCTTAACGTGACAACTCCCAATGGATCATTCCTTTCTATCGTAGTATTTCTACAGTATGTATGTTACTAAATGACATTGGTGGTCGTATACAGTTGTTAATTTCAAATGGCTTCCCATTAGATACAATGCATAATTTATAACAGAAATAAAATAAGTTGAAGGTTACCGTAATTGATTGTCTTGCTGAAGAAACAAATAATAATTAATACTTAATCGTCTACCAATAACTCTCATTACAGAAATACACACTTTTGATATCAAAATTCAAATTCAATTTCAAATTCGTTTATTTCCATAACACATACAATTGATCATTACAATGCATAATATTATAAATTTTAACTAAACAATAATATTTAGTAGTGTGTTTTGGTTACTTCTGGACCGGAAGTCGTGCCATCTGCCCGAGCAGCTGCTCGAGCAGATGGCGTCAGATGCTGGGGTGCAGATGGCGAGAGCATATGCCCTGAATTTGAAGTAGAATTGGGCATGAATTAAGAGTTAATTTAAAACTGAAATTTAACAGTTATAACTGGGGCTTGGAAAGTATGTCAAGGTCATCCAGAGTAAGTTTTAAAAAAGCCTATCCAACTACCACCAGAAATAGTTGAAAGTTGAACTAGTTGGTGATAGTGGGATAGGTTGAAGTAACTTTTGAATTTTATTTGTGAACATACAATTAATGTGCAACAGCAGAGTTTAAACAAGTTGAACTTTTGTGATGAACTACAGAGTTGTAAATGCAAACACCAACGACGATGAGAAGGTAAACGCAGAGTCCCCAGATGATGTATTTGAAAAGCTTGAACAAACGTAACATTTCGAATTGGTTTTCCCGTTCCATTTCCAATCGTTTAATTTCCAATTTCAATTTATCCTCTTCCATTCTAGTTATGAAGGGAACTTCATCCATCATATCCATCATGATTGTGTTAGTGTTTGAAATTTTAAAACAAGTGATGTTGATAGTTCAGAAGTCGAAGACGGAATGAGAAGTGAAAGGGAGAAATGTTAGTTAAATAAAGAAGTGGTGGGGGAAGGATGAATTACAAAGAAGTGGTGGGGGAAAGATGTTGCTCTTCATTATTACCATCAGTAGTGTCAGATGGTGCAGGAGTTAGATTTAGTAAACTGTCTTCGTCCAAACTTTCAACCTTATCACAAATAGGACAATCGTATGTTATTTCCAAATTCATTTTGATGGTTGTAAAATTATCTACAAGTTCTTGTAAAATATTAAAAATGTCTTGTAACTCTTGTTTAGAGTTTATTTCAAAACTAGAATTCATTCGGGCCAATGAAGAGTTGTTCATTATTGGAGAGTCGGTGATGGAATGAGGATCGGCGCATAGGGAGGGGGCTTATATAATGGTGACCTTGAGCAGGCGTCTAGGGAGGGGGGCTGTCTAGGGAGGGGGCTTTTATATAGGGAACTTTGAGCTTATGATTGAATAAAACGTTTAGTTCTTCTTCTCCATCTTTTAATTCAATTATTTGAACCGAAGTAGTTGTTTCATCTTCTTCACTTGATGAAGAAAACAATTCACCAGGATTTAAATATTGAACTACAATTCTGAACCATCTTATAGGATATTCGTCAATGACAGAAAGTAAGTTTTGAAACAATTCTTCCATCTCCTCCCTGTCAGTTATTATATGTTCAAACTTGATAAATTTGTTTTCCATGTTGTTAGTTAGAGTGTTGGAAGTGGAATGATTTAATATTATATAAAAATTAGAACTAGTGGTGGGGGAAATCTCAAGGTCATCCAAATGAAGTTTTAAAAAAGAGTGTAAAACTGAAATTACACATTTGATGGTTCTACAGGATCGGAATACCAATCTGACCTGTATTTACATCTTTTTATCATATGTGTACAAAAATCATCTTGATGAGAATTGGTGCGTTGACAATGAGCAAGATCGAGAGGGTGAAATTTGAAACATCTTTGAGGACAACATGTATGAAAATATCTTGATTTGTAAAGTTTCAAAGTTCGCAATTCCGGTGGCGGTAGTTGTTTTGTTTTGCATTTGCAGTAACAAGATCCGAAGAATTGGCATTTAGTACAAGCTAACCCATCCACCATCATTGGCCCTAAATCTGTACATTGTTGTTCACAACAGTAACGAGGTTTGTACTTGTATTTTTGCTCTTCCATGTTGACGCTGCGGAGTCCAGTGAAAGAATAAGAGTGTATAGTGTTAAATAGCGAGTTTTATGTACTGTGAAAAGTGGTGGGGGTAATTTCAAGGTCATCCAAATGGAGTTTTAAAAAATTATACCTTACAAGTGTAAGGATTATTAAAATTTAGGAAGTTTGTTTCTCTTTGTTTTCTTCAGACTTTTTCTCTCTCTCCGCCTTAGCCATAGCAACAAGTTCTTCTGTTGATAATGGATGTACTTCAGGAAATTTTAAAATTAATTTAGCTTGATATCCTTCTTTAGTTAATACATCTAAATCTTGGGTCATTTGTTCAATGGTGTTGTAGTCTTTTCCATAGATTTTTCCATCAAGTTGAATCATCATTCTGTACAACATTTTCTTAAATAGGTCTTGTCGTGGTGAGAGCTGAGAAGCAAATGATTATTTATACAAGTATCACATCCTTTTTATTAACTCATATTGATCATGTGATTCTTTAGTTGTAGTTTTGTCGGTCAAAAGTTATTCAACATTGGTAATACTTTTGGAACTTGATGTTATGTTGACCAGTTGGCGATGAAGAAGTTGTAGGTTGTGTAGAAATAAATATTTCATCATCGCAATATTTTGTTTTAGTGAACATCCTTGTATTAGTAGCACTAACATCAACAGTTAAGTGATAACCACCGGTAAGTAAAACTCGCATTTCGTTGGTTAAATCTTCGAGTTGTTCAAAAGTTGTTATGGTGTTAGTATCGTAAGATGCACACTTGACCTTTAGGGACATGTTGCAGTTTTATATTCAGGGATTAAGAGCGAGATGTGTACGGTATGAAAGGTAGCAGTAGACTGATGAATTTTGCAAGTACATTTCCCCTTTTATAATTATACAAAATTGGGTCAAGGTCATCCTGTGGAATTTTTAAAAAAAAGCAACATATTGTAATGTACAAAAACATTACAATATGTTGCTTTTTTTATTTATTTTTTTTTGTTTTATATCATATTTATTGAAAAAACAAATACAAAGAAATATTTACAATGTTATGTACAAATTAATCAGTAGTAGGTGTTACATGAATTGTAAGTTCAGTAGAGTTGTTTCCACTGGGTCCATGTGATACTAAATAGAGTGTGCCGGGTTGAATTATACGAAGATCTTCATTTTGAAGTAGTTGTACGAAGCGCTTTGGTAAGAAGATCTGAAATTTTGCTTCATCACCAATTGTATAAGGTGCCTCGCTCAAAGTGCAATTTATAGCATCACCTACTGAAGTTTCCATTTTCTTAATAGTATGAATGATGTAGTGTTTTTCTTCTTTTAGTTCAGAACATTTCTTCGTAGGTAGAATTGATGATTTAGAATGAGCGTTGAACTGATCAACTAAACTTTGAAGTAAGTTCTGTGATGCCATATTGATGTTGTTGTTAATCTTCTTGTTAATAAGAATGTCCGTCGGAGATGTTGTCTCTTCGGAGGTTTGAGTAATACTCATGCTGTGTCATGGTAGCGCTCTCACTTTTATAATCGACACTACCCCTACCACTGACACTACCCCCACCAGTTTGTTGAAGGAAATTATTCAAGCGGTAGGCATTCTTTAAAGCGCACTGCGACCTTCGATGTTTAAAACTTTTTGATGAAATACAAAGTTCGTTGAAGTAGCATTGGAAATCTTTATCAATTATTGCATTAATTACTTCGTTGCTTGTAAATGATTGTATCCAATTTGCTTTTTCCAATCCCCTTGTGTAGATAATTTTAAACTCTTTGCAATAATGATTCATAATGTGCGGCATCATGTTATAATTAATGAAACCTTCATCCCATCTTAAGTTGTGAAAATGTTTGTTCAACCATTTGTTTGTAACTTTCGCTTTAGTTGTTAGTCTATTAAATGGTACTGGAGGTTTGAACAAATAATGATAAACTACTGATGTGTTCATGTCCAATATTACTAATTCTTTAATAATAAAATTACCATCATTTCCTCGGAAAGCTTGAAATTCAATTATACCTCTTTTAACTTCCATTATATGTGGCGCATTAGAAAACGAAACCCGTTTATTCATGATGAAGTCTTACTAACAACTGACTTAAAAATTGAATTAGCCGATGTTTATAACAGACAGGATTGTTCTTCTTCTTTCACTTCTTGTGCCACTTCATCAATATTAAAATTGGTGTGATAGTTGTTTAATTGTCTCCACATTTCAACTTCTTGAGGTATTCTATTAAAGATTGAAGTATCCACGGGACCGTATAAAATTGGAACAAAAGGTTTTTTGTCCAATGTATCAATTAGATAGTCTTTAATTATTGCACTTGAAAATATTAGTTGTTTCAAATATCTGGTGACGGGACCGGTAGTACAACTTAAAGTATAAAATTCTTCTTTAGTGAAATATAATTTAACATTATGTGTAGTTAAATCTCTGAAGCGAACAATTTGTCCTCCACGATGTTTTACTATATCAACTTCAATATTTGATTCCAATAAACTTAATCTTGTTCTTCTTCCAAATGTGTTGTTACTTAAATAGCACTCCAAAAGATGTAAATGTTTCATGAGAGATTCCCAAGTAATTTCACTGAAAGTAACCATTTTGTTTCCATGATTTAAAATAACAATTGGTGAATAATCCATTGATTTTAAAATTCCAACTGATATACTTTTTGTCATGCATGAAGAAATTGGGTAGATAATCCGAAGAAATACTTCTGTTAAAATATTGGTTGTAATGTTAACTTCAACCTTCTTCCTTTTTACTTCTTTTTCAGCTTTTTCTTCTTCTCTCTTCTTATGTTTGTTGAATTTTAGGAACTTGTCTATTTCTCGTTCAACTTGTTTTTCTATATCTGAACTATTATCATCCATTAGAGGTGTATTTTCTTCTCCGTTAGTAGAATTCATCTTGCGAATGATGTTTCCCATACGACGGTTGAAGATAGAATGAAGTTTCTACTAATTATTTTCTCGCTTTTATATTTTTCGTAAATCCTTGAAATTTATACAATTGCATAATTGTTTGTTTTGAACTTGTCTTTCACAAATGAAATTCTAACCTCAAAAATTAAAGCAGATAATTCTAACCTCAAAAATTTGCAGTTGTTGTACAATTCTTCTTAAAGTACATTCTTCACAATACCGGTCAGCGGTGTGTAAGTAACTATTTTATCATGTAGAATTAGACAGTATGCCGAAGTTCCATCCGCTACTGGTTCTTCAAATTCCATTTCAATTTTTATATCCACACTTGATGATTTTACCGATTCATTTTGTTTTGAACAATCGATTACAATTATTGGAGCCTTGGAATAATACTGGTCAGGTGATAATATTGGTGTATTAGTCTTTCCATAATATGACGATTGAAATCTTGCATACATATCGTATAAAATAGAAAAACGTTTTTTGCTGAACATGACATTCAAATTGTCATAGGGAAAGAATTGAGAGTTTAGGAAAACTTTACAATTCTTTATTTTACAGTGATCAAATTGACCAGCATTTGCAGTGATAACATCTTTTCGCTTAGTTTGAAAACCGAGTATTATGTACCTTGCTCGTTCCAAGTAAGTTGATGTCTTGACGGTCCATGTTTGTCGTTCTGTCTGAGGTAGTGTAGGGTATTCATGAAATTCCCAACTTCGGAATGGCATCACAATATCACGGTCAGATTTCAACTTTCTCAATAATAGGATTCTATGTTCATCAGCCAATCTTACATGAGGTACTCTCCAAACAACTTTATCCAACTGTAGTTGCCATTCCAGTTTATCTTCCGTAGTTGCAGGGTCTGCAAGTATCAAGTCCTTATTAGTTGAAGATCTGAGTAATACTAATTCTTGTTTGACATTTATTATTACCCGTTTGTAATCTTCAGCGAATCCCAAAAGCAATCGTAAAGGTACATGAAAATCAAAGTGACCGTTGGAAGCTGGTGTTATAGTGTCTTTATCGGGGGCAACCCATCCGGCGGTGACTATTGAATTCTTCTCATGCGGTGTTAATGATGTTAATCCTTTCAATGTCGTTGTTAAACCAACCTTTTTTGTTGAATCAACTGTCACCCCTGATATTTCATATCTTATTTCATCAAAAAGATATGCCATCGGGTTATTTATAAAAGGAACTGTTGAAGCAGTTTTTCCATCCAATTTTAATACCCGTCCTTCGATGTACAAGTAACTTTCATACGGTAAAGTGTAAATATCTTGTTGTTGAATGGGGATCCTTATTTCATCGTTATTGTTTAATTTTGATGAAGTGTAAGGGTTGTGCGTGTGATATTCCTTCTCCCATAGTGTTTCGTCGAACGTTGGTCCTTGAGATATATCCAGGATATCCATCGCTGTTAAGTTTCAATCCAATCTTCTGTAGAAAACGAATGTTGTCCGATGTTAACTCTTCCAATGTTGAGGAGCTACTGAGCTCCCGACTCTTCCGTTGCGGTTTAAATGATAATCCCATGTTGACTTTTATGTTGCTGCTCTGATGTGTATCCGTATAGTAATTGTTTCTCCTCTAAAGTCAACACTATGACCGTCTTGATCCAATATGTTCAGTACGATGTCTGAAATGAAACTGGTGTTTAACGGTAGGTATATCAAGTTTTGTGGCTTCTCAACAATTTTAAAACCGGGAGCCACTGTTGGATAAAATGTATGTAAAATATGTTGATTAACTCCATCTCTATACGATCCGTGTATAATGTTGCACGTGACATCGATACTATTTACTTTCAATATTGTTACAGTTGAATCACCTGAATGAGTAGTTCCAGGAGTTAAGATTTTCTTTTTTGTATCTGTAAATCCAAGTAAACTGCCAATCGACTGTTCCAAGCTGACATCAATATAATATTTTGAAGTTATTTCTGCTTTTAAAGTATTATTGTTTCCTTTAACGGTAATATTGTCTTCTCCGAGTTGTTTCTGTAATAATTGGTTTATATCATCAATTTCATAAGCTCCAGTAGGAAATGTAATTATTTTCAATTCTGAGTATTTTCCTGTAGCATCCTTAGTTTCATAATAATGTAGTAAATTATTCTTCCCTTCCGTAACATTGGGAATTGAGTTGTAGGTAGTCAAATCAAGTAATGCCGCTTCCCATAATCGTTCCTTGGATAGACGCAATGCTGGGAACAGCGTACTTTTCAATGTGGATGAATTTCCACTCAATGACACTGTATACGATGACATCTTAAAGCTGACTGACACTTTTCGCTAGAAATTCCAAACATAAATGCCCACATATTTCAGTATTGTTAGGTTGTTCTCTTTTGTAATTGTAAAAAATGTTTTTGGAGTTTCGAAAATAATGTTGCAGTTCTTTTGGCGGTGGTAGATTGCCAAAACTGTCAAAGTAGTAAATGGTTTGTCCGAGTTTTTTATAGCATACCCAATGAGTGCCTGGACCATAGGTGGAATCCAAATTTACTATTCCAGTTTCATTTTTCCATATTTTAGTTGGTAATGCATCTTTCATAAAAACTCCTCGAAAGAATGGTATTTTCAAACATTTTACATAATCATTTAACTGATGATTTGTTAAGGCTTTATTTGGAATTATCAATTGATTCTTCTTATTTAGTACACACGGTATGGTCTTAGGTATAAACCTGCTCCGTTTTTTACCATTTGCCAAACAGAAGTCTTCTTTACACTTGCCTTATGAGTTCTACGACGTCCTTTTTTAATGTTTCCACCTCTTTTGGGAGCGCCTCTCTTTGCAGGTCTTCCTCTGCGACGTCTTCCACCACCTAACTTTGCTTTTGTCTTCATGGCTGTAGTTACTGCCCAAGCTGCTGCTTTTTCTGCAATATTTGCGTCACTTGATTTTACTCTTTGCCAAGCTTTTTCCGCTAGAATTTTATCTGCTATTGATCTATTTGTTGAATCTTTATACTTTGAATATGCTATATCGTGTTCTTTGCAAGCTTGATCTAATTTATTAATTCCAGGATCTCCTCTTGCTAAACGTTTTGCCAACTTAGTTCCAGGTCCACAATATTGATAACCTCCGGGCAGATGTAATTCGTATGGTAAAGCGTCTATCGTTCGATTTACAACAGCACCAACTGGAATCCGTCTGAGCAGGGATAATGCAGCTGATGTTATACCACGTCCTCTCTTGCCGCTGTCTTGACGATGACTGAGCGATACGGTCTTCATTATGTTGTCTTATATAACAGGTGTGTTTACTCCACGAGATACTTTACATGAATGAATAACTTGTGCAAAATCTTTTATATTTAAAGACTTAGTTATTCAAATTAATTATATACTGATTTATGATTCTATTTTTAATCCAAGCTTCTCGTTCATCGGGTTGAATCACCACATTCGTTGTACTAGCTATATGATTGTGGGTATCAATAAGTAAATTACCCACTATTCTTATTAAACAATCTAAAGTTACAGCATCTTTCGGATGTTGAGGATCTTGTAACTGCATAATACGTTTATCATTACATGTGTAAGCGGTTAAATCACTTTTTGATGTTGTTATGACTTGTCCAATAGTAGCAGCATCATTTGAATCTTCACCTGGTAAAATATTAATTATTTTCTTCATCTTTGCATCATATTTGGTCCCAAAGTGTTTATCCCAAGTTATTGTTTGTCTCAATGTAACACAATCATCATCTCCATAACCAGGATAAACATTTTTTATTCTTCTATGACGACCATCGTATGTATCTAATCTACCACCACTTGCAATTAATGTTTGCACCATAAGAGGTACATCTGAATCTTTTATACCAAATCTTCCATTTGTTATTGTTTTATGTCCTGCATCCCATTCATCATTATTTCCTTGCATTAAATCAAACTTTTTATTTCCATGTATAAATTTATCTCCCCGCTTTAACACGGCATCTTCATGTTTTACAAAATTTGATGTTTCTTTTTTTAATTCTTTGGATAATTGCTCCATAGTAACAGCATCTTTTGGTTGAGAACCAAACTTTACATTTGTCAATGTTTTTTCATGACAATCGATTCCATCAGCATCTTGTAAAATACAGTTGTCCTTGATGTATTTTAGGTTTACAGCATCACCGTCTTCTTTTGGGTATCCAATGTCATTTATAATAAATTTATAAAAAGAAAATCCATGTTCAGTTTTTTCAGGTATTATAGAATGTAAATATTCTTTATTAACTGAATCTTTATCATTTTTGGGATTTCCCACATTGGTTATTCTATAATTTCCAGCATTATACGTTTGTCCATCTTTTAAGTTATTACCCCATTGCAATTTTAAAGTATTTAAAAGTTCAGATGATAAGTACTCTTTAGTAATTGCATCAGAACCTTCAGTTGGTTTACCAACATTAATTAATCTATGTGATTTAACATCGTAAGTATTCTTATGTAATTTTAATGATGTTGAAGTAGCTTCTTTTACTGTCTTCAAATTTGCTCAATCAGTATCTTCTTCTGGATCTTTAACTAGTTTTAAACGTTTATTACTTATGCTATAGTCTCCTTCAGGTGTTTGCGGTAATCCACTTCTTTTTCTGTCTTCTCCAACTTGCACTCCTAAAGCGGAGTACCGTCCGAACTTGTCGACGCTCATGTTAGAACTGATACGTCTTATGCTTGCACCTCTTTTATATCCACGGACAATTATACGACTATACCGCGATTCCTAAGTTCATCAACTAGAGCCACCCATTCATTATTCAAACCTGTATGACCGGCTTCCATGGCTTCATGCAATAGTCTCATTCTATCAACCAATTTATTGATATCGTTGTAGTAAATCACATTCGTATTGTATAGATTTTTCATCAATCCTTTACCAGATGTTGAAGTATCTCCTTTACTCTTTTTACCATGTTGTTCAAGAAGTGATAAATCCATAAGTGATAAAGATTTTCTTTTCAGTGGTTGTCTCACCGCTGGTGCAGTACGTAATGTTGGCAATTTTCGTGGAGGAAACAACTTTTTTATAACGATGTTATATTTTGTTGCACGTGAACGATTAATCATTGCATCTTTTACGTAGTTTCTTTTATGAGCGTTAGTATTTTGGAGAATCTCCTTAAAAACATTTAAATCTTTGGATGAATATCTTAGTGGTATGTTTTTAAAAATTAATTCATATAATCCTTTTGTTCCTTTATATCTATGCTCACCAATAATGATGTAATCGTCTTGTGTTATTTCAAGCTTTGAATCGCCAATCTTCAATTCATTCCCATCAATTCTTGCTCCGTATACGTGTGATCTACTCAAATTCGGGTTTGATTTCATATCATGTAGCATTTTCATTATATATTTTCTTCCAAGAGGTCCATGTTGTAATATATCGCTACTCAATTGAGTTAAATTTGGAATAGATTGTTCAGCTTCAGGTATTGGCTGTTCTTCTTCCTTTTCAACAATTGGTTCTTCTTTTGTTTCTTCTTGCTCACTAGCACTTGTATATGAATCATCATCTTCTTCTTTTTTTAATGCTTGTACTTCTTGTTTAGAAACTGGTAGTAAAACATCTCCTTCATAACGAGGTTTACCAATAGTTTCTGATATCTGTTTTAAAGGTTCCGTAATAGGTTTAAATGTAGTCTCTAGAAATTCTTCTCTTTCACTTAAACCCATCCTCAATGCACGATTCTTCATCCTAATAGAATCACTGAGTGATTTTATTTCTTTCAATAGTTTTTCTTGATTCACCATGTTTACACTGTGAAGTTCAACATGTAACTAGATGTAGCATCGGTAGTTCAACGCATAAATACAAATTTATCCAACCCTATACGATATCTACCATTTTTAATATGTTCTTCCTTCATAATAACGAGAAAGCTATATTTCTCATTCCATGCTTTGCCACACATCTCTTTAAAATTTTCAAATGGCATATCTGCATTTACATGATCATTATATATATGCTTTAAATTTGTTTCATCTTGCTTGAAGATGATCAACATATTTGCATTGTCTCTTATAAGTTGTTTTGGAATTTTACTGTATGTTTGACCAATGTAAATGCTATCAATATTATGATGTCTTCCCATAGCAAAATAATTCCTTATTGTGTCATGATTTTCACAAGAAACATCGTCAAATATAAAAATAAAAAATGGTTTTGCTTCATTTGGTTGCATAATTGTTTCACTGGCATTAAACTTGTAAAAATTTACTTCAGGTACACTTGCAAGTACTTTATCCAATAATTGATATTTTGGTTGTTGCAATGATTTTGAAAAAATATATATATTGTTAAAACGCAATCCTTTAGGATTAGTTATAAGGTTAAAAACAACATTAGTTTTTCCACAATTTGAAGGACCAGTTATTAGACATCTTATCGTATTTGGTAGTAATTCACCATGTTTTCCATGATTTAACTTATCATTGTCAACTGTCAATTCATCAATGTTATTGATATTAAATCGATCTTTTTGTTGTACAATCTCCATCTTGTATAAAGGTTAAACACACAATGAGCTATTAAACAACTATACTAAGTCTTTTGAAGGAATCCAAGAGTCTTCACTTTTATCAAACCCTAACCACCGGACTTTAACCATATCCTTTTTCCTTTGTAAAATCTTCTCGACAAGATATACATCACCAACTGTTGATTTCAACAATTCGTGTCCGTAGAATCCACCTTGAAGTAATTCACCCTTGTTATCCTTTAATAAATAGGTTTCAGGTATAGTTGGTTGCACTTTATAAATTGTAAATACTTCATTAGTCCAATTTGGTAGATATCTTTTACTAAATACACCTTTGTATTTGCTTATACGAACTTTATCGTTGACCTTGAACTTCTTTGGTTGCAATTTTTCCAATTTCGGTGTTGTATTATTTTTAATGCGTTGTAATACAATTTTGGCATTAGCACTATTTACCTGGATAGGTTTCATTCCAATGGTACGATGATATTTGTTGTTATACTCTTTTATAAGTTGTGGTAATATGTCATACCACACGTATGATCCTCGTTTTGAAAATTGTTTATACATCGCACTTTTTAATGTTCTATTGAATCTTTCAATTATTGAAGCTTTAACTTCAGAATTTGTAGAATAATGATTTATTTGATATTTCTTCATCAAAGCTCCAAAGTCTTTATTAAAATATTCTTTTCCATCATCGGTCTGTAGATGTTTAATTTTAAATTTATTTCTTTGTATTGTGGTTTCCATAGCTTTTGTAACACTTTTACCAGTCTTATCCTTCAATGGTAAAGCATCAGCTATTTTAGTAAAACAGTCTATAATTGTTAAAATATATTTAAATCCTTTATTTAATTTACTGTGCGGTATCATTTCAATAAGATCAGCTTGATAAAGATCATTCATTCCTTTAATGATTGTACTTCTTCTTGGAAATCTTCTTCTTGCTGGTTTATGTAGTTCATTTACAATCTTGTCCTTCACACTTTCCATCTTCAGATGTTTCTTGTACACTGCTTGTAAAAATACTGACCCATAGAATAGTTAATTCTCATTTATATAGTTTGAATATAGGTCAAGGCCATTTCATATTAGTGTAAAAAAGAGGGAACATGGCATTGGGCTTGCCATGTCCCCTCTTCTTTACGGAAAGGAAAAAGGAAGAAGGTAGAGGACGAAGAATAGGTTTACTGGTCGATAGGGTTCAGGGAGTAGTGGCCGAATGGTAAAGTATTAATTTTATCTTCTAAAATATGGCGCTTGTCATCTTTGTAGCTTAATGCCCACTTTGTTTGTTTGACACTAAAAAAGTGATGATTATAACTTCTAATAGTGTTGAACGTTGCAGTTGTTTCAACATTTTCAAACAAACATCTTTTATAATGTTCAAACTGTACATTCTTCTTCAGGAAAGAAGTTTTTATTCCTTTGGCTTTTTTCGTGACTTGATGTTCATTTCTTTCATTTATGTACAGTTGAAATGAATACAGTTTGGACATTAATGCTACAATTTCCATCATCGGCACACCATTTGTTTCATCTTTAAATTTTCCCAATACTTTCTTGTTTTTGTCGTAGTCGTAATTTGGATGATCCTTAGGATAATCGGAAAAGTCGAAATCATCTTTATATATAAAGGTGCGTAGATCTTCATACATGTCATTTGTTTTAATCCAGTAAATGAGTGCATCCGTATCCATATATGCAATACCAATGTTCTCTCTTCCATAATAGTTAACCATCTTCTTATAATGAAACTCATACATATGTGTTTTTGAAATATCCAAGATTGACATTCCAAGATACAAAGGACGATCCATTTCAACTGACTTCTTGTTCATGGAAATAACAACTAGATTTTCATTAATAATTACAGATGAACCAAAGTTTGGTTGTTGCACTAATTTCTGTAATTTTACTGGATCAGTTACCAATTTGATATCCTTATGTTTCCTTTTGTTTTCCAAAGTCTTGCCAAATATTGCGTTGTTCATTAATTTGAAAAAATCTTTTTGAAAACTTGATGTAGCGGCGGCTCTTCTTCTTGTGTTGTTGTCGATGTAAGGTTTTAACCAACAAGATTGAGAAAATTGTAGTACTCGATTAATTTTTGTAATTCTCCGTCCTAAGTCTAAAGCCTGTTGTATCATCCAGTAGTGTCCAACATATCGAGACTTGTCGGTTAAAGTCATCAATAATTTTGGCCATCTTCCAGTAGGGGAAATTTCAGTCTTCGGAAGAAGTGGTAAATCATAATGTTGATCATGAAGATGTTCAGGATATTCAAAATCCACATCAAAAATGTAACCAGTTTCACCATGCTTCGGTATATCCATTATGTTTCCAATCGATTCTGGATCTATCCATTTAAAATTATCATATGGAAGGGGATTTGACATTGCCCATCCGTATAAGTTATTTGCATCAAAATAACCCAGGAATGTTGTTGGTTTTGATGCATCATAATCGGGCAGATACTTGTTGTTCGCCTTAAAATGTCGTGTAACGCTTTGCGTCAATCCCCCTCGAACTCCTGACTCTAACATTAAAACCATATCTATATCAGTAAGAAGTTGTATTTTACAATTTGTTTCTTTCAACATGGCTTGCCATGCTAATCCAGGTGAAGTGTACGAATGAAGAGGGTCCAATCCATAAGCTGCAAAACACGTATTTCTAAATTCTTCCATTATATCACATAATAAAGTTACATCTAATTTAACATAAAAATCTGAATATTCTCCTAATGTTCTAAATCCTAATTCGTTCCATACTTTACATGCATGATCATAGTCCTCTTGAGATATGTCCATGTCGTAAAGTTTACTTTTAAATTTTTCTTTAGCCGGAAGTGATGTTTCATTAAATTTTTCTAAACTGTCTATGTAATCATATGGAAACACACCTTTCCGAAGTACCAAATCCAGTTTGTCGTTATTTACAATCTTCTTTGTTTCGATGAAATCTTGTTTCCTTAAATTTTCTGAAAGTTTGGACAAACTCGACGGCATAAATCTGTAGGAGTCTAAGAATCTTAATTTCATGTTTCCAACTTCTTTGGAAAAACTGATGAACTTCTCTGAAGTTTCAGCTAATACATCAATTTTACCATCGTCTCTTCCTAATTCGGGTATTATGAAATGAGCATCGTACCCACTGAGGTTATGCAGAACCACAGGAATAAATAGTGGTAAACGATAGCTCAAGTTGCATTTATTACAAGCAGCACCCCTGTAATAACCAGTGAGGTGATCGTGATCTTTAACTTTATAATTCTCAATAGTAAAATCATTTTTGCACAAGAAACATCGAGTTGCATTTTCATGTTGAATTTCTTCTTCTTCCTCCATCATTTTCATTGGTACAATATTTGTATATAATCTTTGTACATTTCCAGCTATTGAATATAAGTGATCAAGAAATATTTTTTCTACATTTTCACCACGATATACTAGAGGTTCTGAAGTTAATCCATATCTGTTTAAATGTTCTTCTGATAATGTCGATTTCACCATTAAACAAAAACTGTTTGGTTTGTGCATTTGATACTTGACACTTTTTCTAGCTTCACAATTTTCATCTTCAACAGGAACAAGTGTTGATTCAAAGTCCGCATACACAACAAAAGGGATACGGTATTGATAATGAACCTTTTCAAATTTAACGAATGCTCTGTTTTCCGCAGGTAAATTAATCTTTGCTTCATAATTATTGTTACATAGTCTTTTGTGCTCTTGTAACCATTCTCTTCCTTCTCTTCCTTCTCGTTGAAAATTAAAACATCTCTTGCAAATTATCTTTTTGTTTCGATTTTTTGAAAGTTGCTTGTTAACAAGACGATCAAATTGCTTTATGTACACATAGTGAGACACATCTCCTCGCGTTAGTAGTAGTAAATCCGTATGATCTGGTAGCTCTTCTTTTGCAATACGTAAAGGATACACTTTGTTTGAACTATCTAATGCAAAAACATTGATAGACGTACCGGGATTTTTCTTCTCAAATTTTGATATATCTTTCAGTGATACAGGATAAGTGATTCCTTGAAAATTGTATCTAAATCTTTGATTTTCATATTCTTGGTCAGGTCTATTCGCATTATGTGGTACAAATTTAGTTGTCATTGCATAACGAAAACATTCATTGTCTTCATTTTTAACATTAATACAAGATTTTGTATCTTCAATTCTTTTTGGCAGAGGAATGTAACTTGATCTCATTAGTCCATATCCATGTTTGTGAACTCTTATATCTAATACTTCAATACTTGTAAGACTCCATCCGGATCCTCTTCCTTCGTGTTCCTGAATTTTTGTTAATATTTCTTCTATACAGTTCTCTACTATTGAATCAATGTTTGAACTTCCCATAATGGTTCGGTTTTTTGTTATGAATCCTCTTGGTGATAATTCTTCTTGTACATTTATAAACATAGCTTCTAGTAGTAAACCAAATTTAAGAAAGTTCAATCTTTTTAATTCTTCTTTTAAAGTTTTACTTACAATTGGTTTTGCTTCTCTAATAAATTCTTCTAGCTTCAAGTTTTCATTTTGAATCTTATGATGCATTACTACTTTACCAGGTAATGCAAATACTTGTAGATTTGGTAAAGTAGTTGAAGATGTTGCTGTTATTTCATATTGTTCTTCTTGTTCTTCTTGTTCTTCTTGTTGTTCTTGTTCTTCTTGTTGTTCTTGTTGTTCTTGTTTTTCTTCTGGGTTGTTGTGAATTAGTTCTTTATGACAGTCTAATAGAATTTCATCGTGAAACGATTCCGAACATTTATCGCAACGATACATGTTGAGATGTTTACTCTTCGAAATTTCACCAAGAAATGAAGTGGGCTCTCACGTTCCTCCTATTATAATGGTTCCCCCACCACTATTTCATCCTCTTCACTATCCTAGGAAATCAAACATTTTCAACAAAATATTAACCTTCTACAAACTAATTGTTCATTCGTGTTCTTTATTCCCATTGGAGTTTTAGTATATACTTCTTTATATTTAAACTTTAACAAACTTTCTTTTAACATCTGTTAGGACAGATGTTATGGGACAGATGTTAAAAGAACAAATGTTGGAGTGGAAATGGCTAGAGCACAGGCACTTGGTTGAACTAAATTTGCGCATAAATTAACTAGAGTTGAACTGAAAATTCGCATAAATTAAAAGTTAGTTCAAAACTAAAATTCGACAGTGTTAAAAAACTCTAACAGTTGAATAAAAATAAACATTAGTTCAAAACTGAAATTCAACAGTGTTAACCAAATTCTAACAGTCAAACAAATAGGTCAAGGTAATCCAATTTAACGCGAGAACGAGGAATAGAGCACTAAGTGGCATGTTAGTCCATTACCACAAAGTGATCTATTCCTCGCTCTCTATTCTACATCTACTTTTTTCAATTTACTTATTTATATTAAAATGTTCAAATTTTACTATGTAGAATGTCCATTCTTTCTCTTCAACTCTTCGATTGTTTTTAGCAATTGTAACAAATATTCATTAGTTTTAACCAAAGTCTTTAGTTTGCTACATCCAATTTCAATGGAAGGTATTATAAGTTGTAATTTTATAAGTTCAATCTTTTCTTTATTGCGAATTTCTTTCTTTATTATATTATTCCTTATTTTTGCTGAAGATTTAAACTCCATGTTGTTTCTGCTAAAGCCACAATAATAATAAAAGTCTCTTCAAACAACCTGCATTTATACACATTCCCCCACCACTTTATAATCCCCACTCCTTTCCCCCTCTTCTTTATATGTGGAAGGAAGTATTATAATTAGATTCCTAATATTTCTTTTCCTTTTTCACTACATGGGGGAAGGGTAATTTGTTATTACACTAGTTGTGCAAGAAAATAGCCGCCAGTATCCACACCTTGTTCATAGCATTCCATCATAGATTGTGCCCACTGCAACATGCGGTCTCTGTCATTTGGTGTGACAAGGAAAGAATGACTATCACCATACAATATAAAAGAGTCAATTCGTACATAACATCCTAAATTTAACCATTTATTAGCTTCAACTATAAACTTTTCTATTGTATCAAATGGAAATTGTGGATCAATTGCTATAACCTTACGTTCTTCACTAAGTTCAACAGTATAATCATCATCATCCTCACTCTCACTATCATTATTTAAAATGTCTTCAGGTTGTAGAAAAACATCGGAAATTTTGGAAGAATTAATATGGTCATTCACATGAGGAGGCATTTTGAAGTAGGTAATATTGTAAACAGCAGAGACGAAACAACAAGAGCGGCGTGTAGAAGCAAAATGATAGAGTGACCAACACTCGCTCCGCTTTTATAACAGTATGCAAATGAGGGGTAAGAGCTGACCTTAACCGGTCATCGACCCAAAGGAGTGGGGGAAGTACTTTTCTTACTACTCAAATGGAAGTAGGTTAGTAGGTCACGGGACTTAGAGTGTTAAAAAATAATGGGGGAGAAACACAACGCTATAACGCATTGTGTTTCTCCCCCATAATTTTTTTTAGCAACAATTTGGAAAAAACTAAGTGAATTTACTGTTTACGCCCCCACCTTGTAATACGATCCTTTTTATCCCTGAGGAGAAAGTCTTGAGAATCTAAAGTGTTAAATCTCTTCTCTTTACACAAATTCTCACAAACTCTAATTTTATATTTTAAGCCGTTACATTTTGCCA
This sequence comes from Neoaliturus tenellus, assembly GCA_030545055.2. Classification (NCBI taxonomy): domain Eukaryota; kingdom Metazoa; phylum Arthropoda; class Insecta; order Hemiptera; family Cicadellidae; genus Neoaliturus; species Neoaliturus tenellus. The sequence continues at coordinate 57,453 of JAQYXR010000309.1, read as the reverse complement.
AAATGTGTTGGTGGTCAACAACACTTAGAAAAAAATATTTCAAACCTTTCTTAAGCCTCTCTCCTCTGACGGATATTATTTTAGGATCGTCTTCAACGGTGGGGATTTCTGTCAGTTGTGGTTCAGAAATATGTTTCACGATATGTACACGGCAAAAACTTTCATTTTTAACACATTTCCTCCCACAAGCTGATCCTTTCTTAATTCCCCTAGTGAGCACTTCAGGGCAAGTAGTGGGACGGCTAAATGCCCTACGACGCTCTTCTTGTAATAATTGAAATTGCTCTGAAGGAGCAGGCTTAGGAGCAGGTTTGGGAGTAGGCTTAGTGGATTTAGTTTTATGATAGGTGTGGTCTTCAGGCATAGTAAGTGGTGGGGTAGGAGGCAATGGTGACAGTGGAATGATAGGTGTACTAAGACTATGAAGCAAAGTTTCAAATGAAGGGGTATTAAGACGGGGAGCTGGCTTCTGTGGAGGCGGCATGATGGTTGATGGCGGTGTGGAGTCGTTGAAAGCGAAGTAGAAGGCGAAGGCGGTGAAAAATGCTTCGAAGTTTAGAAGTCTTGATAGGCGGAAGAATAGTGCCAGAAGTTGAAGGTTGGGATCCAAGTTGCTTCTTGTACCAGTCAGGAGGATTTTTCAGACGAAGAGTTTTCTTTGGTGCAGTAACAGCCGTAGTACAAGTTGAAGTAGAAGTTAAAGTAGAAGTTGTAGTTGGCAGAGATGACATGGTTGTGGCTCCAAGTTCGCAGCGTAACGTCTGGAATCAGAATGAAATGTTAGCCGCAGTCGGTGCGTCTTTTATAACAATATGCAAATGAGAGGGGTAGCAGCTGGTCGAGACTGATTATTGACCTGGGAGGTGGGGGAAAAGGGAAAAGAGAAGGTATTTATTTAAAATAATTCGCATAACTTTTGACTAAAATAAGATAACCAAATTCTTCTTTTACCAAAATGTTTGTCTTACATAGACCTTTTCAATGATGTATCGCTTGTCCAAATCCGTCAATCCGTTATCAAGCTATAGCCATTTTAATTTTTCAGGTCATGACCGGTCGTTCACCCGGAGTAGTGGGGGAAGGAGTGGGGGAAGGAGTGGGGGTAGGAGTGGGGGAAGGGGGGGGGGGAATCGACTCCATTTTTTCGGGGCGGGGAGGGGGGGGGGAATCGACTCCATTTTTTCGGGGGGGGGGAGGGGGGGGAGGGAGGGGGGGGGGTCATTGACCCTTCCAAAAGTGGGTCAAGGTCATTCAAGATTTATAATGATCCAAGGTGATGGGAACAGTAATACTGTTCCCACCACCCTGTTTGCCTAACGGTTCCCACTCCCAACCCACTAGTTACGTTCTGCAAGGGACATCGACGCAATTTTGTTTGGACCGTCCGGGTCTACCGTAACGGTCCGGTCCGGGTCTACCGTAACCATGAATTCCAAGGGAAACTGGAACACCTAATGCAGAAACGCAACTCTAACCCCACCCAAACTAATCCCACCCATTATATTCCTAAACAAAAATGCAAAAACCTAGTCCGCATTTTGCGGATGTCCCACCCCTTCTAAGTGAAGTTCAACTGAACTTCTGAATTTACATTTAATCTACCCCCTAACATCTAGCTGTAAGGCAAAACAACATTAATTAGTATTACCAACACTTAAAACTAACAACACATCATTATTAAAAAACCAAATAATTCAACACAACCAAATACCATCATTATTCTTAAAATTAATACACCTTAATGCTAAATACCTCTTAAAATTAATACACCTTAATGCTAAACCCAACTTATAACTAACATCGCAATGCGCAAATTATTTCTTAAATTTAATACAACTTAAAACTAAACACACACACACACATACTACATTGCATTAAAAAACGCAACGTAGTAGAAGAAGTTCAAATATATATAGGCCTACTATATATTTGAAACCTCTTGCTGAGTCGCCAACAACCTTTCGCTATGAAAGTTTGTTGACGACTGACGCTAAGATCAGGCTCGTATCGCTCCTCGGATTCTCCAGTAGTGGGGGAAGTTGTTTCACTACAGTACAGTGTTCAATCCAGTCCAATTCGCAGCAGTGTAAAAGAAAGGCAAAGGAGTGGGGAGCGGCGCATGCGCAACAACACAAAACCAAGGTTTGAGGTTAGAATTATCCATGTGCAGTAGCGCTAAAGTGAGTAATACAGGACTAGGCGCATGCGCATAGCATAGACTCATTCCTATCTGGAGAACTCGTTGCATGCGCAGCAGGTTTGAGGTTAGAATTATCCATGGCAGCTGCCATATTTAGTCTGGTTTCACCACATAAAGTCAACAACCGGTGGTGACCGGCCATTGACCTTGAGGAGTGGGGGAAGGAGTGGGGGAAGGGGGAAGGGGGGGGGCTCCATTTTTTCGGGGAGGGGGGGGGGAGGGGGGGGGGAGGTCATTGACCTTTCCGGTCGGTCATTGACCCCAAGGAGTAGGGATAGACACAGAACCCTACTTCTCTTACTACTCAGGTGAAAGTCGGTCAACCAGTCATTTGCTTGCCATCTGCCGCCATCTGGCTGGGGTTATTGCCTCTATAAAGGTGGGTAGTTTATCGCGCTACAAACATTCATTGCCTCGCATCCGCTCGGTCATCATCTCTCGTTAGTTTTATGTTATGACTACTTCACTTACTAGGTTTGAGGTTAGAATTATCCATGGAATAGCCTTCGTAAATTCTAACCTATAAAATTACTACTCTGGCTTTCTGTTTCAATTTCTTTTACACTTCATTTTATATCTCAGTCTTCTTTTAACTTCTGAACTTAACACATCGATTATAATGACTGCACAATATTTAAAATTAAAGCTTTTGCGAACACAACACATATTACGAAGTACTTCTAAACCTTCAATTTCAAAGTGTAAAACTAATTTAAATAGAGTTAGGAAGAAGTACAGTTTTAACCCATTATACTCTTCAAAGACTTCGCAGGTTAATGTTGATGATAGTGTTATTTACAACATTTTGCATTCTATGTTACAATTCAACAACTTTGAACTTGTTACACCTATCGACTGTGTTCAACAAGTTTTTTTATTTTACCCCTACTATTCCTCATATAAGCGCTGTCACCACAATTCCTACTTCATGCTCCTCTATTCTCTTCAGCTGAGCTAACGTTTGAGGTTAGAATTATCCATGGCGGCCGCCATGTTTAATTCAGTTTCACCACATAGAGTCTGCAACCGGTTATTGGTCTAAAGGAGTGGGGGAAGGGGTGGTGGGGGAAGGTTGCCGTTTTATAAGCCCTCTCCCTAGGCGGCGCTTCTCATTCGATCGCCAACTTTCAAACAATAAACACCTCTCCCATGGCACAAATAAATTATCCCACTATCACCAACTAGTTCAACTTTAAACTATTTCTGGTGGTAGTTGGGTAGGCTTTTTTAAAACTTACTCTGGATGACCTTGACATACTTTCCAGGCCCCCAGTTATAACTGTTGAATTTCAGTTTTCATCTTACTCTTAATTTTTGTTCAACTTTTAGAGTTTAGTTAACACAGTTGAATTTTAGTTTTCAACTAACTCTTAATTCATGCCCAATTCTACTTCAAATACAAGGCATATGCTCTCCCCATCTGCACCCCAGCATCTGACGCCATCTGCTCGAGCAGCTGCTCGGGCAGATGGCACGACTTCCGGTCCAGAAGTAACCAAAACACACTACTATATTTAATAAATAAAATATTATATATTGTAAATAATGCCTGCAAAAGCAAAACGCCTGTTCGTAGGCACGAACCATTGCAAAAATTTCAATCATATTGTATTTTTTTATTTGTAACAAGGCAAGGTATTTTGCTAAACTTGCACAAAAACAACTAATGAATGTGACGCATATTTTAAGTTTAATAACTAAATTATTTAAATTGTGAATACAATAATAACTAACTACGGTGACCGGCACGAGACGACCGTTGGGCTGAGTCCAGTCTTATCAGTTTTGGTGAAAGTCCTGTACTACTGTATATATTGATCATCTATAGATGACTTAGCCTTTATTACTTAATTGTTTTCATCATTTATTTGTTTTTCACCTAACATTTATTCGTCCATGAAGTTTATGTAAGGAAAATTTTAGTAAAAATAATTTAATGTACTTCTTAAACTTTTATGTATTTTTTTGGTTTTTAAGATATCTAAAACTCTCTTGTATAGTTTGATAATTTAGTATTATAATGACATTGAAATAGTTTTTTATTAAGTTGGAGGAAAACTTAAGGTTTATTCTTCGTTTTTGAATTTTTAATTACTTTAAATTTAATTTTTTCAAAATATTTCAAATCATATTCTACGAACTATAATAAATTATATATGTGTAGTGAATAATATCTCGCAATTTTAATTTGAAATAGATCAATGGATTGATAATATTTTGGTTTGTGTGATTTTTTAATGACTCTTAATGCTAATTCTTGTAAAATTAAAACTCAATTGCATAATTTGCTTTTTACAAATTGAACGTCCAGTCGTCAACCACGATATATTAAATTTGAAATTCAATAATATAGGGTTTATGTAGATAGACCCTATGTAACTTGTAATCTGAAATTTACATTACTAAAGTAAATAGAGTTAGACTTAATCTATTTATGCCCATCTTTAGTTGTATCATCTTGACCTTATTTTCAATGGATGTATAGACATGCAGATAATAAAAAATAACCACTTACAAAACATATGCAAATTTGAATTATAACTAGCCTTTTATTTTTGTATTAATTATTTTATAATTTTTAATTTGCAGTTCACATTTGAAACTAATTCAAGAACAATTTTGGATTGCTATTGTAATATATATATATAAGTAGCTCAAACTATTACTTTGTGAATGCAAATGTATGGTACGTTCGTATTGTTATTTCGAGTTAATTGTTGGTGGAACTGATGGCAATCCCTTCTTACACACTCTTTCGATTGGGGTCAGAAGAATTAGACGAGTGTTTCTGATTCCATTCTTTACCAAGAGCTATATCACTTTGGTAAAGTGAAAAAAAGTTGAACAAGAAAAAACTTCCGAACCTGAAGTCTAAATAACTGTACTTCCCGATGTCAAACTAATTCCATCACTCACTCACTGGTCATGTATACAAACTATTTTAAAATTCGTATTAACTAGAAACTTGAAATTTTTTCGATACATAGCTTGTATGCAAAGGAAAATTATTACAAAAACCTTTACATTTTTTATTTTAACGCACTCAAAAATAAAATTGTAAAATGCTTCCAAAATTGTAAATTTAGTTTTTGAGTTGTGTTGATTGGTCCTTATTTACAAGCGGTTGGTCCTTATTTACAAAAATTTTGGTCCAAAGACTTTTTGCTGTATCTCTACTCGTTAACCCTGTTCACCAATTTTAATGCTTTTTAAATTACTATTTTCTTCATTTTGATACCCATTTTAATCAATAACTTGGTTATTATACAACAATGACAGTTTAAATTTTATAATTTTATAGCGTTCTATTAATACTGTAACCATTGTATACAATATTTGAACAGAAAACTTACAAAAAATTAAATTTTATGATATTTTTAAAGTAATTATTGATACAGTTGCTTGTTTGTATCTCCCAGACAAAGTGTTTGACCTACGTAATCATTTTGACTTGCCATTGAAATAACATCAAATAAACAACAATTTAAGGTATTTGGTCGATATATTGCCATATGTCCCACCATTGACTGTTAAGAAAGACTATTGTGATATTCTTGAGCATTTTTAACGATCATGTTGTCTCATTTTGGACTTGAGTGAAGAAATGGTTGGTATAATAAGAAATATAAAATACGGTTATTATAGATTCTAAAAGTGCTCTACAACTTTGGACCTATAAAAGTTTGTGCTATGTTATAAAAGTTTAAGGGGTTATTTTCTTACTTTGGGCTGTGGTAGCTAAAGGGGTTTTTTCAATGAAAAAAAATCTGTGGCATATGTTTTGGATGTATCAGAATACATTAAAAAAAATGTTTATTTTGACAACGAACCCTATGTTGCAACGAGGGTTAATGGTTAACCCTAGAAACTGATATTTTTAGCATTTTTAGAAATATTTTTACTGTTTTCTTACTTGAACTTTCTTACTGTTCAGCAACCGAAAGCTTAGTGCTGTTGCGTAATATGAGGTATATGATTGAAGTGTCTTTTTTATACTAAAATTAGGTATAAATTTTTAATACTAAAATTATGATATATCCTACGTTTTTTTTTTTTACTAAAATTAGGTCCACCAACTATGGTAAATCCGTCTCATGTAAGCAAATCCGACTTCAAATTATATAAAAAAAAACCTTTGACTATTTAAATCACATTCAAACGACAGCACCCAACCCCGATTGTTTGATATTTTTTTAATATCTGATTTCTAAATTATTATATAAAATAGAATTCTGAATTGGTCGAAAGACCTTGTTTTATTTTATGATCAAATTGATATCCTCTAAATGAATTTATAGATATGATATTTCCTGGTATTGAGTTCCGATGGTTTAAACTTATTCTTAGCGACACTACAATACAAACTTATCACTATTTGTAATTTTTTGTAAATGTTTAAGAAATTAGAACATAACCAAAAAGTTGTAAGAGGTTATATGATATTACAAAGACCTATTAACAATATGAGCTTTTAATTAATTTACAAAATCTAGCAAGGAACATGATGTGCGGAACACTCATTGACCAGTAGGCAAAGGGGGTAAAGCTCTGGATATATTTTCTAAATAATAAACGATGTATCGATAGTATAATTTGTGACAAACCATGCTTTCCGTCCTGATAATAGTATTAACTACTTGAGTAAAAAAGATTTTCCCTACATGGATTAATAAATAAAGTAATAAAATAACTAACAGTTGGTATAGGTATGGAAATTAGGTAGTTGCTAAACTCCATTATAGTTTATAGGCCGAGAATACAGACCAATTATATATATATTATATATATATATATATATATATATATATATATATATATATATATAATCTAGAATGAGAATATATAATTAATTTTAAGGTTAATCACTTATTTATAAAACTCACAATCATGTAAGTCATTCAATTATATCTTTATTGTTTACTTCCCAAAATGACGAAACTACAGCAATTACATATTAGGACATTTAATATTGCATTGGTAAGTAATTACCATATAAGTAGCAAGATGCTCCTTTAGTATTCGCTACTTATTAAGATCAATGAGGTAACATCATAAATAGATTATTCAATAACGTACGGCACACTTAATAATATACTTATTATAAATGTAAGTAAAAATAATCTATGTTAAAATATGTAGTTAAATAATTATCTAATATATTTTTTGAACAAATTTCATTAGAAGTGGTAGTAAAATAAAAAATAAAACAATACCTTACATGACATAAGTTACACTGTAAGTGTAGTGAGTATAAATGATGAAGCTATAACTGCTGTTGCACAAACTTGTCACTTTTAAAATGTGTAATGAAAATACAAAAGTACCTGAATAATTTCTCTAAATTAAAACTCGGCTAGGAACAAGATTTTTATTACTATACTTTTTGTCTCCAACTAATAAATATTTAAATGTATATCTTAGTTAAAATATTGCATTGGAGCAACACATTGTTTGTTGAAAGTTAGTAATGAAGATTTTACTTCCAGTTTAAGCCTTCTTAAAACTTAAAAGATTCAAAGTTTAAAAAGAGAAACAGATAAACCCGGATTATGGGTGGAGTTTTCCTTATTATAAAAACTCATTATGGCGTGAATGGCACTAACATACTATAATGGTATTATTTATGTTATTTATTACGACTGTTTCATAAATAATTTACTATTATTTCATATTATGATGTCCTACTATTATACTCTGAGTATATCTAAAACATTTCTCAATTTTCTAACATTTGTAAATATTTAAAGAATCTTCGATACGGCTTTATTATTTGGGTATTGTTAAATCACTTTTTGTATATGGCATATAAAAATGGTTTATAGTACATATAGTGAAAACAATTTTCAAAACATTTTCGTTTACAATTAGAAAATAGTATAAAAAGCTAATAAAAATATATTTGTGGTAAAGTTCTTTTAGACTTTGTCTATTTACTTATTTTGTTGTTGTGTGTAGTTTATTTTAAAATTTTTTAATACTAATAGAGAATACTCTGTTCATCCTTAAATTACGTTTTCCAACACTTTAGGAAAAACAATTTTGCTAATAATATACAACTTGAATCAAACACAACATTTTTCGAAACGTTACTAAAATGGATTGCAATATGCCTTACAGTTCCTTTGATTCAGATAGGACCAAAGTCTTATTCATTTCCAAAATAATAGTTTCTTAACATTATTAATAAAAAATAAAGTAATATTTTATTTCTGTTCTTAAACTTGAATAAGCCATATTAAATTAACATTAAAACTCTTTTTAAAAAATTGTAAATAATGTCTCTGATGAAGGTGGCCAAAGATGCCACCGAAACTGTAAGAATTAAAATAAATTAAATAAGCCGAAAATTCACAAAAGGGTTTTAATGTTAATTTAATATTTTATTGTATTAAAGTTTTCTCAGTTCCTTTTCAAGCATACACCTACTATGTTTTGACAATTTTAATATAAAAACTATATAAGTAGATTGTAATTATACAATATTATACACTAAAGGAATATATATAAAACTTATACGGTCCAATTCTTTTTAATTATGACGACTCATTTATGTATAAAATGAACTTAAATTTATTATATACATTATACAACTCATGACCAAACGTATTTTTTAAAACATTTTGGCTAAACCTAAAATAAAAACATTAAAAAATTATAACTGTTATACGCTTAAGTATGAAAGTATTGTCAATGATTCCCACCTTAAGCTGTGCTGTTATCCGATAGTTTACGAAAACGCTGACGGACGCGACGGTAGCAGCAGCACGCGACACAGACAACTGATGCAGCGCGCCGCGACACTGGCGACCCTGGCGGCGGGGTGGCGAAGTGTGAGTTATCAGCAAACGCAGCTCCAGACAACGCAGCGCTGCGGAGGTTATTGGGACATTTGCACGACCATTGACATATTTATCAGCTTAGGCCGTCTGCTCCGAATATCGTGTTAAATTTCGGATATGTTTTTAACAACATTTTTGGAATAAACTTGCTACCTGTAATGAAAGTATAAAATGTTTTGTCTATTGTAAAAAGAGGGTTTAGTGTGTGTTACATTTATTGTAACATTTCTAATAAACTTTTTTTATTATAGTATTATTAGAAACAGATTATGTAGTTTACTACGATAAAAAGTGTTTGAAACCCCACGCACAAAGGTAACGTTTTCTGATAAAATAAATCTGACAGATCAAGCCTATATTGTATTCAAGATTTCAACTTTATTCCCCTCACCATAGTAGGTATATCGAAAAAGTCTTGTTATCGTCCAAATTTTCGAATTTGAGAAAATGGTGGATTTATTCGTTTTGGTGACCATTGAGTCCAAAAAAGTGGTTCACAGAGTCTGTGTGAAAGTGTATTTGTATATGTGTGTCTGTGTGTTAACAGAGCTAGAAAATGCCCTAAAGGTCCGATTTTTTGGTATGTAGAACCCAATTCACTGTAATTCCAGGTGTTCTCGTTCATTTTAAATTTTTATTTTTAAGGCCGATTCACCCTTAAAACCCTCAAACAATGTTCAAAACAAAAATGTCTCGAAAACAGTTTGAACGATTTTTAATAAACTTTTGTGGTTTATTAATGATAGGAATCCGAATAAATTGTTACCAATGGTGTCTCCAAAAAAATCCTGTTAAAAATTTATAAATTTAAATCTAACTTTAAAATAAAATAAATAAATAAAACGGTGAAGTTTGGATATATTTTACGTACCAAGATGAAATAAAGCTCAACAAACAAATTCATTGAGTGTTTTAAATGATTACCCTACGTCATGGGGTCGCGGAGGAGATTCCATTTTTCGTTTGGCGGAAAACACAGTACGTTGTAAAAAGTCACAGACGTGCGTTCTCAGCGTGGTGCTCAGCCGGTAGCTATCCAAATGAGCCATCAGACATTTTTCTTTGGAATCTTTTAACACATTATTTACATTGTTAGGGGAAGTATTTGTCAGTAATCTGATACAGTTTATTTCACATTAGACAAAAAATTCTACTGCTTAGTTTGATTAGATTTAATCAATTAGTTTCAACTTAAGTTTATGGATTCTTGTACATATTTACCGAAGTTTTATTGAATTCGTCAAGTTATAATTAAATAACTAAAAAGTTCTATTAAAATTTATTATTATGGCCAATCATGTTTATTTATCTATTTTATAAGTTTTAATTGCCTTGCCGTTATTGCCTTGTTCACAAATAAATAGACCTACCTTCATATAAATTGTGTAAAATATCCTTTTTCCTAGTTAATGCGTTTTAATGAATCGAAATAAATGGAATAAAATGACTCAATTTTTTCCCCTGGCGTCCACTACAATACAACTGCACTTGGGATAAGGTTTAGGAAATGACGTAGTACTGAGGGACCATTTAACTGCATACTTGTTTTACACTTTTGTAGTTACCATATGTATGTTAATTGTATGTAATTTAATTAGTTTTGCATAGATAATTTGATAATTTTTTATTGTATTCCATATTACATGGTTATTAAAAAAGAATGGTGTAAAAAAGGGGTTAATTCATTTGTATACTCTGGGTTGCAAAATCAAGAAAACACAATGAGACTGTTTCTTATATTAACAAGTTTTAATTTACATTAAATTATTCATTAAAAATGCTCAATGTGAGATCCTTTAGAAAGTCTGTAAATTCCCAGGCATTGTGTAGCATTTCCTGAGTTATAGGCTGCACGGCCTCTGTTATTTGATAGGTTAATAATTAAGATCGCCTAACTTAACACCATGCGATTTTTTTCTTGTGGGCGTTTATCAAAGACAAAGTGTACTGACCTTCTATGCCCTAAGCCCCGCAAGAATTAGGTCATCGAGTAACAGAAGCCGTGGAGTCCATAACACAGGAAATACTGCAGAATGTCTGGCCTGAGTTGGAATTTCGCCTGGATATTTGCCGACTTTCTAATTTAGCTCACTTGAGCATTTGTAAAACATAATTTAATGTAAATAAAAACTTGTTATCATAAGAGACTGTTTTATTCTGTTTTCTTGATTTTGCATCTCAGAGTATACAAATGAATCAACCTTACTTTTGCACCATGCTTTTTTGAATAACCCTGTACTTCAAGGAGGTCAGTGTTGCCTGCTACATCAGGCCACACAACACCTGATGTGACGTCATGTCATACGTTTTTAATATAGCAACCTGACTGGTGCGCATGATCAGGCCACTGCCCTTCCCTCTTTTTCCTGGATCACCTCATGTGCTGAACCCCGACCGCCAATCATAGACCATGAGCCGCCAATATGAAACCCTCCCCCCATAGTCCAGGCAACGAAGGCAAAAAATGACCCAATAGGGGAAAAAATTCATGTAGAAGCCAAATTTGGTACAGTTGTAGGGGAAGGTGTCATAAACAACATACTAAAAGTACTGACCCATAGGGGTGGAGCTAAAGGGGTGGGGGGCTCTAAAGGTCCCCTTTTTTGGTTTTTTTGTAAATAACTCAAAAACTATGGTCTCTAGCAAAAATTTTGTTCTTAGTAAAATTAAAGTTAGTAAAATTATCTACAAAAAAGTTTTGTGCACTTTTTTGCTAGGATTAATAGTAAAGGAGATATATGATAATGAAAATGTGGAAAAAAATTATATTATCAAAACTTTGAAATGCAATAACTTCCGACATATTTGACCTTTTGAGGTCTGGCTTTCGGCTATGTACTCTCCTTACTAAGACTTTTAAAATTATGTATAGCATGGCTATGGACTAAGAAACTTTTTTTAAACTTCCTCTTTGGGGACGTTCATGTAGAGGATGGTTCAAGGGTAATATGATAGGCTTATGACAAGCTATCCACGTTTTCAAAGGTAATTGTAATAGCAAACGTTTGCCGCAAACTGCACATCAAAAGGTCAAGTATTTCGAAAATTATTACATTTTTAGGCGTTTAAGTTAAAATATTCTAAGTTTGACAGGCTGCTGTTTTCGACTCAGGCAACCTTTTGAGACGGGGTTTGCGGCATTAAATTCTACTACTTATTAGCTTTAATTTGATGTACATAAACCCATTGATCGACGAAAGATTTATTTCTGACTCCACGTGGGCCATCCCTTCATTTTAGCTCCACCCCTATGGGTCAGTACTTTTAGTATGTTGTTTAAGAAACCTTCCCCTACAACTGTACCAAATTTGGCTTCTACATGAATTTTTTCCCCTATTTTGTCTTCGTTGCCTGGACTACCAAGGTGGGAATTTAGGACTTATACTTTTGTTGGTATTACCTACCAGATTAAGAATTCAGTTCGTTGCCTTTTTAAAATTACAGCATATTCCAGAAAACCAAGAATTGACGGCCCCCGAGGAGTCAGACAAAATTTTTAAAGAGTAGCATAGGTCGAGTTTGGTTTCAAATTTAAGGTCCCACATAGCAGAGTGCACTGCCGCAAACTAGACTTAAAATGGATGACCGAAACGGAAATGGCAGGCAAACTAAGTTTCCATTAAAATATATGGGTAAAATTTTAAAATGCAACAAATTTCTTTATACCCAACCTTTTAACGTCGGGTTTGTGGCTTCTTACTCCAAATGCAAAGACGTTTAAGATGATGTATGACTTGACAAAGGCTACAGCAGATTTCTCTAAGACTTCCAAGGGGGAAATCCCATAAAGGGTGTTTAAATTCAAACTTGTCTGTCCTCTGTCACATACATATTTTTAAACGTCTTTGAATTTGGAGTAAAAAAACACAAACTCGACGTCAAAAGGTTGAGTATAAAGACAGTTTTTGTATTTTGAAGTTTTATTTATCATTATCATTTTAATGGAAACTTTGTTTGCAGGCCATTTCCGTCCCGGTCATCCATTTAAAGTCTAGTTCGTGGCATTGTACTTTGCTAATTAGGACCTTTAATTTGACACCAAAGCTGCTACCTATGCTTGTATGGTTTTTACCTATGCTGCTGTTTAAGAATTTTGTCTTACTCCTCGTGGGATTATATCAAGTCTTTTAACTTTATTTATAATGATAAAAAATATATTTCATCGTTCCGCGACTTTTCAACCACACTGTATATAAAACATGTTATTTCACTTGTTCACCATAAATCTAAAAAAAATCATAATTATTTGGAAATCTATAAGTAGAGAGCTTCAGAACGACCCACTAATTAATAAAATTAGCCAAGTAAAACTCTTAGGTTTTTCTGTCAAAAAATTTTTTTAAATGAATTATTTTAATGATTATAGTAGATTTTATATTTTTTATGGGTTTTTCGTATTTTTCGGGATGTGCACTATTTTTTAAGTGGAAAACACCTAAAACCATAAAGTACATGTCAATACAAACACAAATAAGTATATGTCGAAAATTCCCACAGGAGGGAGGGGGGGTTCACATCAGCCTCTGCTCTATCAGCTCCCAGCAGCTCCCGTCCATCATGTAGAATTGTGGGTATACGTGGTTCATTCCTGTCTTATATAACCTACCCCACACTTCAGATACGCGACAGTCCCCTTCTGGTTTTCCCCAGAAGTTGGCCCAATTAAAGTACAAAAACAATGTAACGTAACAGCGTTTCTTTAAATATATATATATATGTATATATATATATATATATATATATATATATATATATATATATATATATTTAATAAAATTTGCACTCTAGTGGAAACTTAAATAATATTAAAATTATTACCTAGCAGCTTTTATCGTGCTACCAACAAAAAAAATTATATTATTTTCTCTGTAATAATTGTTCATTGGTTTCCAAAGTTATTGCAAGTTATAAATAATTGTATGTGTATTACTTTTAAATTGTAAAAAACTCTATATACTTTATCGTTACTACTGATAAAATTTTATAATTTATAAATTCAAAGAACCATTAATATTAATTCCACAAACATCTCAAAGTAACATGGGTATTATTTTTCAGATAAAAATAAAACTAGGAACAAACACCTAAGAGCAATGTATGAAGTTGGACGCAGTAGTTCCATGTAAATCCGTTTTAATGTCACAAGCAATTTCGAATCTACATTCTTTTACATATGTAAGAGCAGTAGTGTTCTTTTTTGTATTTATTGGTGAATACAATCCTGCAATATGTTTTTACTAAGCGAGACCAAAATATCAATTTCTTTCATATACAAATCGTTGTATATTACTACGTACCAAGATTATTGATGGAACATGATTTATTAAAAAACTATTTTACAAATTAAACTATAATTTTTCAATTACTTGAAACTTTTTGCAGATATTCCCTATAGTTAAACGTCTACGCCCCTCCTAGATAAATTGACTTAAGCTTTGTTTTTTACATAAAATCGTTTTATTTTTCTCACTATATTAATTGTAATAAAAGTATGGAATAACTTATTAAATAAAAATTCATATTAGTTTTCATTTTTATTATTCGTATCACTCAAAGTGATTACTTCAAGAGAGACTTTTTTCTTTGAGAAACGTTCCCCAATATTGTTACATCAATACCAGTGGAAAAATTGTTAAAAGAATACAAAAGCAGTTTAAATAAGCAATTAGACAGCTACTCTAAATTTAGTGAGTATGTACCGAGGGACATAAGATGAAATGGGCCGAGACAAAATGTAACTATAAGGAAAAATATTAGAAACATCGATAGTTAAAGAAGTGGCATGTATGATAGCGTCATCCAAAGTTTCAACATTCCTCCAATAATTATAACGCTTATTCAAAAAGATGTTTGGAAAAGTCTACAAAATGCAAAGGAAATAATCTGAGGATGAAAACGAAAGAAAACTAATAATATGTATTATTTATAAGATGTAAAAAAATCCTAAACCAATAATATATGTACTTTTTATATAAACATAATCCTACTATATCAGCTTAGAATATCAAAATTAACATGTTTGACTTTTTTGGATAATTTAACTTATTTAATTTTATCAATTTGTTCATTTTGATAGTGATGTATGCTGAGGTTGGCTTCCGGAAAGAAGTTAAAATATACAATAATAAAAAATATTGTGTAATTTTTCGTCATTATAGTGATGAGTGGCCAGTGTAAAAAGAATAATAGAAATGTTCCATTTAATTAGATTTTTCCTAATTGAACTAAGAAACTATTACAATATCGAACTAAATTGGGTATTGTGGAGGATTTGCATCCCTATAAATTTTAAAATCCGGTTTAGAGTTTTTGTTGAATATCTCCTACTGCATCCCCTTCATTGCGTAACTACATAATCGTATTTGAACTAACACGTAGCTAAGCATTTCACTCAATTATATACATAAATAGTAATTTTCATAAATGTATTTACATTATTGTTATTCACGTAAAGTGTCTTTGTAGTGCTTGATCGTCTTTACGACACAACTGCGCACCAAAAAAAGAAAAATTTTGTTCTTAGTGATGATAAATACTATTTTACATTCTTGTTGGTTTTTAAAATTTATAATGTTGAACGCAATGTTTTATAACATCATATTTCCATAAATAATATAACATTTTATTTATTGATGGTGTGAGTAATTAATTATTCACAAAATGCAGAATAGGTAGTTTACAAGGCATATCATATTATAAATAATGGTGATATTTTAAAAGTATATTATAAAGAATGACCAAGGATGGTATAAGTGCAGGCCCGACTTAATAGCTGACTTGAATTATCAAAATAACATATGAATAAAAATATTTAGGAAAAAATCTATTTAGGTAGTAATTAATTTAGGAAATGAAAATGAAAACAAAATTATTCGTGTGTTATTTTAAAATCTACAGACAAGTTCCGAAATACCATTAATATTTATTGCTTTTTGATAATTCGATACTGAAACCAGCTGCCTTTGGTCATTAGCCTATTAATTAATGAGCAGTATAACCCTTAATGGACCTAAAAGTCTTCCTACATCCCAGCGGTTCAGCTCAAGGACATCTTCTTTTTACCTTGCACCCGTTTCTGAGGAAGAGGTAACTGACTTAATCAGGTCTTTAAAACCTAAGACATCTTCAGGCAGTGACAATATGTCATCTAAACTACTTAAGACCTGCAGTCAGCTTTTTGTCAAGCCACTTGTTCATCTAATCAATCATTCTTTCGAGAGTGGAGTTTTCCCAAATTACTTAAAGCTGTCCATAGTAAAGCCCCTGCACAAAAAGGGGAGAGCTGACATTCTGGATAACTTCAGACCCATTTCAATTGCATCTACTTTCTCCAAAATCTTTGAGAAGGCTGTATTAATCAGACTTTGGTCTTTTATAGATCATAGCATTTTGTTTGAAAACCAGTTTGGATTTGTGAGGGGAGGCTCTACTGTCAATGCGATTTTTATGCTCTTAGATAGGGTTGTGAATGCTTTAAATAAGGGGAGATCAGCCTCAGGTGTTTTCTTTGATCTTCGCAAAGCATTCGACACGGTTTCGCATTGTCTATTGCTAGAAAAACTCGAAAATATTGGTGTTCGAGGTGTAGCGCTACTATGGTTTTCTTCTTACTTATCAAAACGTAGGCAGGTTGTTGAAATACCGTTCAACGATGGAAATACGCTCAAACGATGCTCTTCCGATGTGCAGAATGTCAGTGCTGGGGTGCCACAGGGTTCCATTCTTGGGCCGTTGTTGTTCATTTTGTTTGTTCATGACTTGAAGAGTTGTCTTGGTAATGCTCATTTGTGTTTATTTGCTGATGACACCTCAATTGTTATCGATGATCTCTGTCGAGAAGACATGGAAATAAGAACTTTTTTGGAGTCAAACTCAATAGTCCAGTGGTTCCAAGAAAATGGCCTTTTTGTCAATGCAGAAAAAACTACGTCGCTAAACTTCACAATCGCAACAAGGATCTGTGATGACCTCAGCATTTTCATTGATGATGTTGAAGTCCGTTCCGAACAAGAAGTAAAATTTCTGGGTCTATTTGTTGACAGAAATTTAAATTTTTCCACCCATATTCAAAATGTTTCAAGGAAGATTTGTTCTGGGATTTTTGTGCTCCGTAGGCTTGCAACCTTCACGGACTCATCTGTGCTTCTATCTGCATACTACGCCTTGGTTTTCCCTTATCTTTCTTACGCTGTTTCAATCTGGGGCTCTGAAACTTCAAAAACAAAACAAGTTTTCATCCTTCAAAAAAAGGCTGTTAGAATCATTGCTGGCGTTCGTCAAAGGGAGTCATGTAGGCCTCATTTCCGAAATCTTAACATTCTTACATTGCCCAGTATTTTCATCTTTCAAACCATAATATTTTTTCAACAGAACCATAGCATTTTCCAGCCTCTTGTTCCACAGTCCAAATACAACCTTAGAAATACCACCAAACTAAATATTCCTTTCCATCATACTTCCTTTTTTAAACGCCATACCTTTTATACCGCCATTACATTGTTTAATGCCCTGCCTGAGATTATACAGTGTGAAAATGATTTTAATTGTTTTAAAAGAAAGCTCAAGGCCTTCCTTATAGACAAGTCTTTTTATTCTGTTAAAGATTTTATTGAGAATAGACTAATTTAGTTTAAATTTAAGTTTCTCACAAATTTTGTAATTTTATTTTTATTTGTTCTGACGCAAGCCTATGCATGTAAATATGTTTTTATGGCAATAAAGGATATTTGATTTGATTTGATTTGAATGATCGCTAATAGATTCAAGAAATACGGAGTTTCTGTCGCCTTCAAAACACAAAACACCACGAGTGGACTGCTATACCCCAAGATTGAAGATAATAACCAATTCAACCGAGCCGGTATTTACAAAATCAGCTGTTGAGATTGCGACAACTTCTACGTTGGACAAACCGTTAATTTTATAAAAAGATTCAAGAACCACATATCAGCATGGAAGAACAACAAACCGGAAAGATCAAATGTAGCAAAACTCCTTTTAGAAAATGGCCACTCCTTAAAAACCATAGAAGAAAACCTTCAAATAGCCAAGACGTGTAGGAAATGAAACACAATGAACGCATGGGAAGAATTATATATATTTAATGAAAAATGTAAAAACAGGGACAAGTTGATAAACGAACAAGTGAACTTCGATTCCGGCGGAACCTACCAGAATATATTCCCGAACATCCGGTAGCCAATAAGATTTAAGCATGGACGCCATCTTGTTTCACGGAACTTCCTTCGCCAATAGTACTTCAGCAAAGACGATATCCTGATTCTCTCAGTCTCTGATTGAGCCTGATGATGACCGGTGTGACTGGTCGAAATCGATTGCCATTATAAGATCTTTTATATATATTTACCGTCTGTAAACATTTACAGTATAAGTGTAAATATATCGAGTGGTGTTGGAAGACGTTTTATTATTTCAACCTGAATATTAATTAATGATCCTAAAAAAGGAAACATCAGATATTTGTCAGTAACAAAGCTACACCTCATCTGATCCATCACAATCATCACACTCACCCCTTCAGTCATACTCACCTTTAAATAGGCGCCATGGATTGCGTGTGTTTTTCAAATAAAGTTTCTAAGTCTCTAAGTTTTGAAATACAAAAATAATGACAAAGATGTCAAGTAAAAAAATTATCAGATAAATTCATATCAATTATCATTCATAAAATGATCGTAAAATAACTTGTTTACATTTTATTTATTTATATACGGAATTACACCATTTTACAGAAACTTTAATGCATCACTGAAAAAACTATTTTGTTGGAGCAACAAAATTTATTTTGTTGCCGTCGTTTTGTTGAGGTAACCAAATAAATTGGTCAAACCAACAAAATCAATGGCTTGGATCAACAAAATGGTTTTGGTTATAAAATTTGGTATTCCCAACAAAAAATGTTTTGTTGTGGCAACAAAACTTATTTTGTTGCCCTCGTTTTGTTGAGGGAACCAAATAAATTGGTCAAACCAACAAAACCAATGGTTTGGATCAACAAAATGGGATTGGTTATAAAATTTTGTATTTCCAACCAAATATTTTGTTTACCCACATAGCAAAGAATATTTATTCCACGTCAAATAAATGTTCAACGTCAATTAGTAAGTTATTTCACATTTGTGCTAACTTTTTGGGTTTTGAAGTTCTGAACGGAGGCCCAGTAAAAAATGGCTAAGTAGTAAATAAGAACCGTCAATTCATAGCTTCCGTGGCTCAGGTGGTTAGAGCGTCAGGTCATTGAGTGTGAGGTTGTAGGTTCGAATCCTGTTACGAGTGTATACTTTTTGATTAGTTTTATTTACATTTTTTAATCTGTTGATTGGCATAAATGCATTAATTCATGAATTTTTATGTAAAAATAATACTTTGCAATAACTTAGGCCAACAAAATGGTTTTGTTAATTCAACAAAATGTATCAGAATTTTGTTGAATTAACAATATAACTTTTTGTTGCAATTACAAAAAAATTTTGTTGCTTTAACAAAAAATCTTTAACAAAATAATTTTGTTAGTCCAACAAAAAATATAGTTGTCCCTATTTCAACCAAATTTTTTTGTTGGGACAACAAATTTTTTGTTACCCCAACAAAACAGTTTTTTCAGTGTATTTACGTAAGATCTTTACTTATTGCTAAGATAATAATAATTACTTTGCAGTATATCATACAGTAGATATCTTAAATAGGCTTTTTTATTCATTTTTTGGTGTGAGTGAAACAATGGCAAACTCCGTGTGTTGCGGAGATAAAAACATTATACACCGCCACGTTGTCGTCTGGCGTCATATGTTTCAACACTTCGAAGAACCAGCTCATGGTGTATAAAAGTCAAATTTCACTATCCGAGATTGTCGTAAATATGTTTTATTACATTGTGACTTTTTTTATTATTTGATGAAAGTAATACAACTTTAAATTATTAGTAGCGATTATGGTGTTTGAACTCATTTTCTTTCACATGATTTTTTTCCTTGTAACATTGTATTAAAATAATGTAAATAGTAGGGGCTATGGTAAAGAAAATGTAAATGTATAAACTAAGTAAAAAAAAAAATAAATAAATAAAATACATGTCATAAAATGTAAATAATATTTCTCTTAAAACATTTAAAAAATAATATAACATTGTTTTAATAAAGACATTTTATTAGTTCATCGAAAACGACTTTCCCATACTCAGTGCTCAATGACAAAATTGGTTCTTCATTGCACTAACGAGAAAAATAATGTACTTCGTAGAGATCATCGGCTGTTCGTATTATTAATAATAAAATAAAACTGTGAAAGTACCGATAAGCCAGATAAGCTTATCTGTGATACATACAGATAAGCCGATTATTTTTTTTTATCAACATCGACATGGCTGTATTATTTGTGAGCAATCCTACTTTTCATATTTAATTAGTTCATATTTAGTTATCCAACACGACAGTAGATTAAACTGTAAGACACACGTGAACAAACTAAGTAAAAAACTGGCTAAAGTAATATTTTTTTGGAAATTGAAACCTCTTGTCAGTTCTGAATACCGTTATATTGGCTTATTTTTTACTTTTCCAATCCCACATGCAATATGGGTTAATCAACTGGTGTCACTCGTCTCATTATCGCAAACACCTTCATTTTTCTCCAATATTTCCGGGACACAACTCGAAGATCCCCTTTCTCTGAGGAACATTTTGAACGTACCTTCATCCTGCTCATCTATTCTTCTCTACCCGACTGATGAAAACGAAGTTTTGGAAGTCATAAAGTCACTGAAGTCAGGTGGTTCCGCTGATTCAGACGGTATATCTTCTAGACTACTCAAGGAAGTTGGAATTTACTTGGCAGGGCCCTTGTCTCATCTAATTAATGTTTCTTTTGTTGAGGGTAAATTTCCTGAAGTCCTAAAATCTGCAATCGTTACACCTATTCACAAAAAGGGCAGTCCTACAGATAAAAACAACTATAGGCCGATTTCAATCACGTCAACCTTTTCCAAGGTTTTTGAAAAGATCTTTCTCAATCGCCTTCAACCTTTCTTGTCCAACCAAAATATACTTTTTGAAAAGCAGTTTGGTTTCAAAAAAGGTGCATCTACTGTTGACGCTATATTCAGCTTCTTGTCGAACATATCAAGGTCTCTCGATAACCATGAGCACACTTTTGGGATCTTCCTCGATCTAAGTAAAGCTTTTGACATGGTCAATCATAGGCTATTGTTGAAGAAACCAGATCACTTTGGTATCAGAGGTAACGCCTTAACCTGGATCTCTTCTTTCTTGCATAATAGTACTCAATCTGTTAAAATTCAACATTTGGATGAAAGCAGTTGCCTATCTTTCAAGTCGTCTCGTGAGGTTAATGTATCGTGTGGTGTCCCTCAAGGATCCGTCCTGGGACCTCTCCTGTTCCTATTGTATGTCAATGACATTCGCTCGAGCGTGACTACAGCTGATTTGTGTATGTTTGCAGATGACACTTCATTTAGCCTCAGTGACATTTCCCGAGAAAATCTCGAAATAGAATCCTTCACTCAAAGTAGTCTTCTTTTACAGTGGTTGCTGGACAACAATCTTCGCATAAATATTGACAAGACAAGCCTGATTGATTTTAACCTGAGGAAAGCGGAGGGTTCAACTAGTGTGTTCCTGGGTGAAACTTTGGTTGATTCTTGTCAGCAAACCAGTTTTCTCGGCTTGATTATAGACTCCAAACTTGATTTTTCTGAACATGTAGCTAAAGTTAGACGCAAGCTCAACAGCAGTATCTTCATTCTTCGAAGACTATCTAATTTCGCAAATACAGATGTACTTCTAACTGCTTACTATGGGTGTTTTTATCCTCATATAAGATATGGAATAGCAATATGGGGGTCTGAGTCAACCAAAACAAAATCACTCTTCCGTCTTCAAAAAAAGCAGTACGTTTGGTTTTTGGCCTCAAGAAATCTGAATCTTGTCGGGGCATTTTTTCCAAATTTAATCTTCTCACTTTTTCTAGCTTATACATCTACGAATGCCTCTCCTTTTTCATTAGAAACAAACACATGTTTAACTCCCGAAACACTACTCATTACCAATTCAGAAATACTTGTACATTGGCTATTCCCAAACATAAAACCACCTTTTTAAAAAAAACAAACACTTTATAACATAATTCAGCTACACAATGCATTGCCTTCGAAAATAAGAAAAGAAGCCGACCTAAAACGATTCAAGAGTCGTCTGCGAGCGCTCCTTCCCAGCAAAGAATATTACAGTGTACAGGACTTTTTAAATGATAGGAATGATTTTAGTTAGGAAATTGATTTGTGTTCTTTATTCTATAATGTATACTGACAATTGTCAATGCTGTATGAACATCAGTTTACGACAATAAATGATCTTGATTCTTGATTCTTGATTCATACTCAGGCTATCCTTTTGCTACAGAAAAGAATATTTCGTACAATGGCTTGGGCTGGCTCTGTGGAGCTCTGCAAAGCTCTTTTCATTAATTTCAGCCTATGTACTATTATTAAACTTTACATTTACACAGTACTGGTTTCCACAAAAACTAACATTCACCATTTTCACATCAGACAGGAATTTCACATATACAACACTAGAGGCAAGAATACACTACATTCCACATCACAGGCTGGCGATCACCGGCAACTCTTTTAAAACTTATCGTGTGAAATTCTCTAATAAGCTACCTGACTCTCTTAAGCAGTTGGCTAGCCTTGATAGGCTTAAGACTGATGTTTATTCGTGGTTTGTTAATTGCCCTTGCTACTCCATTAAAGAATTTTTAGAAACAGCAAATGTTGACTTTGCAGAATAATTGGCTTCATTGTATTTATGAGTATTTTTTAAGAAACTAACTATGCACATTTCATATATTGTACCTGATCAACGGCAATGAAGATTCTTGATTCTTGTTAAAATAAGTAAAGAAAATTATAAGAATATAGTTCATTAAAATTAAGCAACATTCCTTTAAAAATATTTTTTTTTTATAATTAAACATATTTTCAATAATTTAAAATTCGAATAGCACATTAATTAAACTTGACAAATTATATGAGTAACAATTATGATATTGCCACTCAATAAGGTTATACTAATAACCTACGTTAAATTAAATAAAAATAAGGGCTGATTGATATTTTTAACTTACTCAACTTTTGCAAATTCACGAATTCAATATGATGTAATTTATGAAGAAGTAAAGCCAGTTCCGCATCTTGAAATTATTAAAAGGATCCCAAGAGGATTTTATGTAATTCCCCGGGGGACCGAGCTTAAGCTCGGTAAAATTATTACTTTCGTTCTCACACAAATCTCATTCGCTCCGCTCACTCGCCCTCTTCCGTTTTAAAGATGAGCTCGTTCGCTTCGCTCACTCACCAATCCGAAGGGTGTGAGTGAGACTTAAGTAAGACGAAAGTGCGCACTTTGATATAATTTTCTTAAACTACGGGTTAAAGATGTAACACATTGGTTTATATCTACAGTTATCCCCTGATTTTTGTTCAATTAATAAAATCTCCATAAGGATAACATGGAAACTTTGGAGGGCTCTAGAACGAAAACCGGATTTTCCCATAGACATGGGACCAGCTCCAATCGATTTCTAATGGCCAAAACCCCCATATTCAATAAAAAATAAAAAATCTTTGGAGCGAAAAAAAATTTCGTACAAACAGAGCTTGTTTTAGAGTATAAGATAACCAATCGTTTCCATGGCAATTACTACAACTATTATTACCCTTAATTGTTGGTGGAAATATCAGGTATTCTAAATGTTCAATTGTTGTTTAAACAGATATCACTAATGAAAGTGTGAAGCCATTGGCAGGTTTGGTTTAAAAAAAAAATCTTAATAACAGGTTTTATAGCAAATATTAATGTTTATCAAACTTAAATCTTAGTTTATAAAGTTTCTTCGACTTCAAGATCTTTGTATAGCAACAAACGACGGAAAACCTCATCACAGCAGCAAATCCAGCCGTATACTCAACAATTAACAAGCATTGCATTTGCACTTAAAATTGATTGTAACAATAACTGACATTGTGAATTGACATTTCACAATAATGATGAGCTATTTACATAAAAGTATATTAAATTCCCTTGCATTTTACTTAAGTAAAACACAATTACTCTTGATTAACAAGATCAAATTAAAATGGTATAGTTGTGTATAAAACACCCTGTAAATAGTTTTTCCTCATCCAAACAATTGACATTTTTATTCTGTTACTTTTGATTCTCAAGCAATAAAAATATAATGCTCTTCTGTGTCATGTATTAAAAATAATAATACAATTTTAGGTCTTTTGAAATAGTGACATCGTTATTCTGTATGAGTGAACGTCGTAACTAGGTTTCCTCAAAGATGCTGTGTCTAAAGAAGTTTCAAATAAAAGAAGCCATTCCCTTACAAATAATCACTGATTTCCTTTGAAACTTCTTTCATGCATCCCACGTAAGGTTTCATCACTTACATATGATTTAAATTTAACTTGAACACAATATTAAACGGTTGATTGGTAATAAATTACTAATCACTCATGCAAAATCTCCATCTTAATACAATAAAAATTCAAGAAAATAGTGAAATAAAACATTATCAAACAAAAAATTAAATAGGTCAACTATTTAAAATGTCAGAACGGCTTTTCAAGTCATTTTGGAATTCCTTACTACAAAAATTATGGTACAATATAGGGTTTCCCATCTAAATAAAGTTTTTTTTGTTTTTTTTTTGTAATTCCATTCAAAATACTGTGTATAAAGTAATGTTTCAATAGTTTTTTTATAACTTACATGTTCAAATTGACTTATATGTTACAGTTTTAATATGTGTTGCTCGTTTTGATATCAGTACCTAAAGTTAATTTCTGACGTTTTACGCTTGTTGTAGTTAAATTACCTTTTCACACACCTTTAAAATAATGATACACATATCATGCGTTTTATAATTAAAGCATCATTGTCATATCCGGCCTATGACACTAAATGTGAATAGTCCAATGAATGTATGCAATTAAAATCCAAAAGCGTTCTTTGGGAAAATGTTGTAATGGGGACTTTTTTGTTAAGATAAAAAAGGAATTTAATAAGTAAAAGTTAAGATGATACAATTCATAATCAATTAACCTTTGAGATAAAATGTTTTTGAGGGTTTTATAAAATATAAATAGAAATACATTACTAAAACGATGAAATGCTTGGTAAATTAATAAAGGTTGTTCAAGAGCTGTTGGAGACTTTGTAACGAGCGAAAGGATTTAGATGGATAATTGAAGCGTAACGATTCAACTAAACATAAAATTGTCTGCAGCTATAAAAGACGTTTTTATCTAATACGTTTTTATCACCACCGACACGTAAAGTTCTACGTGTAAATAAAAAAAGCACTTATTTTGTAGTATTTACTTTTATAATGTGTTATTAACAATAAGTATATCAATTATTTTAAGTTTCCAGAAAGTTTTGAATATAAACTCTCTATATTTGTCATATGGAACTTATATTATACTTATTCAATTGGTCTTATTGCACATTTAATATGTTAATTGATGTATAAATGATTTAAATGCGTAATTATAAGGATATAATTATACATGTATATATGTTTATTGGCCAGATGGAAAAGACTAGAGCATATTATTTGATTTTTTTTACATTGCCATTTGGATAACACCCTATATCTTTTGAATACAACAGCATTTAGATTTAGCGAGAAAAGAGATTAGAGTCTCAGAGTGGTAAGTGAAGAAAATAGTATTAGGGGGGGGGGGGGGGGGAGGTAAGATTATATTCACGCGTGTGTAGGGGCAAATATATCTGAAGTCAACAGAAAATTGGTGGGAAGGATGGAATTTCCTGCAATTGTTTACTTGTTACCAAGGTGCGTAGGCAATTTTACAGATCATTTTGGGTAATTTTACTAAAATTTAATCACTATTTTATAAATATATAATTTGGAATATTTTTGTAACATAACAAATTTATGTAATATTTTTGCGATTACTTTGACGATGTAATATTGGATATATAAAGTATAATCTATTCTGACTATATAATTTAGTCAGTATATTAATATATTTAATATAATAGCAGTGTATTACATCAAAATATCTACCTGGACCTCCTTGCTGATGGCGATTAGGTTTAAATTAAGCAGGTAAGGGTTGTTTTGTATGTTAAAAAAATATTTTCGAATTATCATATTCACTTTTTTTATCAGCATAATACGGGTTGTTTGCAATGAGAAATTAAAAACAAACAGCAGTTAAAAATACGAGTATATTTACATTTATACTGCAAATGATACAGAAGGTAAATATATGAAAGATGGGAAATAGTAATCTATTTCGGAATAATTTTGAAAGATCGGAAATCTATTGATTTTTTCCATATTTGAAAATACCGTGTATACAACAAGTCCCACCCCACCCCTCCCCCCCTTTGCGTATAAAAAGAATTATTTATCCCATTTTATTGAGAAGAATTCGTCCAACATATCGTTATATTTGTAAGAAATTATCACTTTACAACAAAAATCGTATGTACTATTTTTAACTAAGTTCAGAAATCTTAATCATATACCGTCTAAAAAAGTGACAATGATAATGCTGTAATACCATACCGTTAAATCAGCAGAAGTTTTTGCTAATTTTCGGAATAACTGTTATAAGTGATTATAAATGTAGACTGAAACAAGTCATGACAATATATCATTTTCAATTATACAAATTTATTTTTTCATGTATAAAAACTGCAAAATGTATTTTTTGGTAAGTGTGACAAGCTACTATAATAAAGTGTACTTTTATACTCACTGATTAATACTTTGTACCATGATTTGGATTTTTAAATGTTAAATTTATTCACTCCAAAAGTGGTGACAAATTTTAATAAAATAAAAATAGTAATATTTTAATACATTTAAAACAATTATATTAAGCAATGTATTAAGAATATTAGTGAGTAAGCAATAAATGTGTCATTGAGTAATAAGTAAGCAAAGCCTGCACGAAGCTGTGGCCTTAAACCGGACTATAAAAACTTTATGGTCCCAATTTATACTATACAACTTTCCATATCCATATTGGTTTAATGGAAATCATTCAATAGAGACAATACAACACCAGTTGAGGCCAGTTGTTTTATTTAGGATAATATTTGAAACGATGTTGTTTTTTAATTTGCCGGATTATATTGGTTTTAGAGGGTTTATGCTTTTAGTCTTTTATTATTTGTCTTTAACAAATGCAGCCTAGAATATAACGATATACTTTTACAGTCCTGTGACAAAATTAACATTTTGTGTAATTATGTTATTTTATTAATTTGTCATGCCGAATGAAATGAAATTATATTACTTATAGTGAGGGGTTTAAAGTAACTTACTTGTGTTCAGTTTATTCCGTAGTGTTAATCCACTACCGTACCTGGTGCCGGCACTGTCTAGCGCCATGCCCACATCGTCGGTGTATTTTAGTTTGGTTTAGAGGTTTTCATAAACAAAACAAAAAGTGACTTTTTGTTGAGCTCGATCGTGTTTATCGCCTTTCCGAAATAACGATAAAGAACAGAAAAGAACACTTTCAGACCAAATAAAGAACCATGGTTTTCAAAATGCATAAAAAATTTAAAATTAACAAATAAAAATTGTTTAAACTAAAATTGTCATGTATGTGATTTGTTTGAAAATTATTGCTTCTAAAATGCAGTCTGGAATTCATTTTATTATTTTATTTATTTACTATTGTCCTTATTTTTATGTAAGAACAATTTTTTTCTTGAAGACAAACACATCTTTTGATGTTAACGTTCCTTAAAATGAACACATTTTCTTACCGATTTATTTTTAAGGCAACAATATATGGCAAGTTAGAAGATTAACAGGACTAAAAACGCAGTTTTGCGTGCAGTATCATGAAAATTTCTTAAACACGAGAAAGTTTTCTAATACCAGAGGACTAAATAAACTATATGCCTTGAACTAAATAAAATATATTTAGTGATAAATATTTTTTCATTGTAGTTTGAGTAAGCATGTTTAGTTTAATACAAAAACTGACATTAAACAAGTTTGATACAACGAATTTATTTAAATGGTGTACATAATTTTAGTTATGGATTTACTTGTACGTGTTTAATGTACAGTAAAATATTACTAAATTACTCACAATGAATCTTAAATATATAATAGAATATAATGGCTAATATAATTAGTTTAAAATGTTTAGGTAATGGATAATAGTATGCTATGTGTTTTGTGAAGGTCGTTGCACTATAAGGTTAAATAACAATATTTACAAAGTTCCGAATGAATTCAAAGCAGTCATAATATGTGTGAAAGTAAGTTTCGGAAATATTTAGGTTGAAACAAAAACAAAACTTTACACTAAAAGGAATATTATAAAATATAAAAAAATAAATAAAGAATAGTCCGAAAATTTTTAAAAATAGTGTAAAGCCTTCAAAGACTTTGTAACGAATGAATGACTTTAGAGAGATAATTCAAGCGTGACGATCTAACTGAATTTTAAATTGTTTGGAGCTTAAAAGCCATATTTCCGACGAAATGAAACAAGAGGGAGGTTTTGAAAGGAAACCTGCTTAGTGATAGTACAATGTGAAATTTTATGGGTTATTGTTGCCATGAAAATCTTTTATTCTCAATGAAACGACTCTTTTTTACATATTATAAAAAAATATATAAAATATGATAACTAGTAAAAAAATGTATTTTTCTTATAAAATCCAATTTGGGTGTACAATACAAGATTGTTAATACAGATTGGTTACCATTTTTTATCCAATTTGGGTGAATCGGTGGCGTAGTGGTTAGCGCGCCGGACTTCGGGACCATGGCAGCGATGTCGTGGGTTCGAATCCGCGTTCTGCCAGTGAACTTTTATCAGTACCTTTCACCTTGTACTGTAGCGGCTCACCCCCTTACTTTGTCTAATACGATCCACGCACAGATTAATAGTCTATGTGGACGGGGCAAAGTAAGGCAAAAAGAGGTCCGCCAACCTCTTAAAAAAAAAAAAAATCGACTAATAAGATGGATTAATTAATTAGTGTAATGACTAACAAAATAATTTTAAGTTTCGAAACTGCGAACAGATGCATTATTTCTTTCGGCTGGTCTTTTTCAGTTACAAATCAACAGAGGTATTAATTGTACACTCTTTAAAATCACCATTTACTTATATTCGATTGAAATTACGTTTAGTTATCATAGGTATTTTAAAGATATATAAGAGAGAGATTAAAAAAAATATTTAAATATGGATTTATTTAAATATATTATTTAATATTATTTAAATATATATATATTATACAAAAACAATTCAATACGCTTAGTGAAATATGGAAAATATTAGTTTTCAGGTCATGTTTACTTTTAAAAGATAGAAAACTTCTAAAGCTAGATAGCTGAGAGGTTGATCCGGCAAGTAATGTTTTCTAGATTATCTCATATCCAATTTTGTCTCCGGGTATTCAGTATCAGAGAATCCCCATCCTTAAATCCATCAAAAACTGAGTTATTGCCATTAGAATCTTTTCATCCTAACAGTTAATTTCTTCTCTGACTATTTATTTCAATTATCTCAACCTTTGAAATGATCACAATGGTGTGTGAATTCTTTCCAATAACACTATTTATAGGTTAGGTCTAACTATGCTAACAAAACAATTTGTGGACTCAATTTTGTATAGGCATCTTTTTTATAAAACCATCAGGACATATTCCTAGAAGAAATCAACAAAGCTGATAATGAGTGACAAGAAATGCATTTCACAATTCTGGGTGAAGTTCAACTTAAGAGTCATCCTAAAATAATAATATTAGAGACTGGATTCATTATTTAAATGTGTTATATAATGTAATGTAATATTAAATTATGAGAAAAAGTGCGTTTTACATTACCTTTACTGAAAAAGTACATTAACATTTAAAAACATTAACCACTTTTGTTTCGTTTTACTCTTATAACCTACTTTATCTTTATATTTTATTTTATTATAGTATGAAATTTGTTAAACAAAAAATAAAATTTATCAAATTTTCTTAACAGATGTGCAGCGTCCATTGCATTTCTTCACGTAAAGGCTGTTAGGATATAAATAATTGAATTTATTTTTCAATTCCTTATAAATGCCTAAAATATTTTTAAGCCCCATGGTACAAACGTGACTAATAAATTCCTGTTTTATATTTTACAAAGTAAGTAATCATATATGAGCAATAAAATTTATTTTAACTTTTTATATTTATAATTATTTAATAAGATTTAAAAGGGAATGAAATCCGGTCAAGAGTATTGACAGCGCTAAAGTTTCAATGGGATAAAGTTTTGACAGAAGTTGCAGAGTAACATTGCCCCAACAGTGATGGTAGAGTGATGCAACCCAACACATGTTTTCGTTGGTGATGAACCTTGCCAAACTTATTACTAATGTTTGATTTTCAACTTACATGTTGTAAGTTTACTTGAGAGTCTGCAGTACTTGGCATCTTGGATTTTTATCAACATAAGACCAATTTTAAATTTAAAACGTCCTCTGCGCCTTTAGTATTGGTAAAAAACTTTTAATCTTTATCTTTGACATTGTGAAATCAAAAGTGTTACTTTATTGACTGTTTCATTATAAACAAAAAACATTTAAAACATGTTTATTGGAAGATGGACATAATTTTCGGTAGTTTATAATCTCATAAATCGCTCTACAATCGTAATTTTCATATAAAATCTCTAGGTATAAAAATTTGTTTTTTTGTAATGACATAAAGATGATTTTTTTAGCAACATGATGTTTTATGTGTAGCATTTATCTTACGGAAATATAAATTCCATGGTGGAGGGTAATGCATACTCTTAGGGTAATGACAAATCTTCACTATTTTATTTCAAGTATTTTTGGAGTAATAAGTTCGTTAGTTCAACAAGTTAAGTCTCATCATTACATTGTACTGGGTATTCCCCTAACGGAACTGTAATCAATTCCTCTGTTTCAGGAGGGTCAAATTGAGATCAAGCTCGGGATATTAATGACCGGTACATGTTGTAAATGACAAAGACAGAGGTAACCCAGTACGGTAATCCTTCATGGAATTGATCCTTCGACTAATATACTTGAATTTATAATAATTTCTGAAATACATTAAAATCCATATTGTGTGATGAATAAAACTACAATTAAAGATATTTTTAATAACAATATGTACATATAATTAGTTTTTATATTTATGATAAACTTAAATCTATTACTTTTTTTTAATTCATCAATATACAAGAAGATAATTTAAAGGATAGTGCACATTTTAAATAAAAGTAACCTTAACAAATTTGTTTTAAACAGTGTATGTTAAAATCTTTTTTGTATAGCCTATTTCTATATCAAACAAATCACCAAATACACCTAAATACTTCTGAATATCAGATGCGGTAGGTAACTAGATAAGCTGTAATATTCGAGTTTCTTGACTTTTACAACCCGTAGTTTCCTACTAAAACATAATTTGAGCATACCAGTCCTCAGAATCATACTACTAATACTCTTTAATCCATAAAATCTTTAAATTTTCGCCCTCTTTTTCCTATGAGGAGGCTGTTTATTTCTTAATTTCAATTACAATATCGAAGTATTCTCATTCGGAAGAATGAAAATCTTACATAATAGTTATAGTAAGATTACCAATTAATACCATAGTTATTATTTGATAGAATTATTTATACAATGAATGTATTTTTGGATACAATTTGATGGTTCATATTTCACATTCAGAAAACATAGATCATTTAGGTTACATTTAACATCCAAATCTTAAAAGTTGTACACTCATTGAACTGATAAGTCCAATAGTCTCCTTCTTACCCAAACACAGTCTGCATCTCTAGTAATAAAAAGCTCGATAAACGAATCATGTCGGTTTGTCAACAATGTATTTGTTTGGTTTCATTGAATATATTTTCTCTTTTGGGTGAAGACCGAACGACGAAATGATATTACATGTTTCAAATTAAATTATTTAAAATAAAACTGTTAACGATTTTACTTATGAGAAGTATAATTCATTGTGCATATATTTGTGTATTTTCATGATTAAATAGTTGTATGACATAGATCACTTTTTGTTTTTTATGAGATAGAAGTTTTTGGCCTAACGTTCACACCTTAGTAATAATTTGATAATTTATAAAATAAAGTTATAAAATATAGGATACTAATTGAGACCTTCTCTTTATGTTAAAACCATGTTGTATGTGGTAAATAGTAAAGTAAAGTGCTTTCTATATTTATTTAAATACAATTATTTTTGTAATCAGCTTCAAACATCCTGTTTAGTTTTACTTTAAAACCTTTTTGTGGGAATTGCGAATTGCTTTTTGTTTATAGTGCCAGGGGGTGCGATAATTCTCGTTAAAAATATTGCTCGGACAAAACTTTGTCACTCCGCTCACTTGCCCTCCTCCTTTTTCAAACGACCTGCTTGGGTCATTTGTTGAACAACAGGGTAAAGATGTAACAGTTGATAACTACAATTATAAATTGGTTTATTAAAACGTGAAGGCCTCTAGGACAAAAATCGGGATTTTACCAGCTATGAGACCATCTTCAATCAAATCCTCGAGGGAAAAGTCACCATTAAAAAATAGAAAAAAATACAAATCCTTGTATGAAAAAATTGCCTGTACAAACTGTACTTTCGTCGAATATGACGCACAGAGATTTGGAAACTTGCATAATCCATCACCATCTAAACTGAACTTCTACTAACGAATTTAATAAGTAAGTAATTGTTTATAGCTTAAGGTACTTGTTTATAGAAAAGGACAAATGTTAAGAATTGTTTTAAAGCAATTTCGGCGGCTTATATATAGGCTAACACACATCATAATGAATTGGACCACATTGTTCTATCACATACAATAAATTTGGCACGGAATGCACAATACGGAGTTTAATAGGATATGAATTTATGGTTTGATGTGAATGCCTCTAATACAATTATAATGAACAATATGTACCTTGACCAATAGAGTACTTAAAATAAAACAAAATTGATTAAACGTTATTTTTGTGACGATATTTTAAATTTCATTCGTGTTTTCAATAAAAAAATATATTGACCCTTTATCTGATTGTAGTATAGACGTAGTATTTCAATTGTTTAAAAAAATTTTTATGAGCCAGGCACACTTTTGATATTTTAAGTTTATTCATTTCTTTGTTATTATATTACTCGTAGTAAAATACTAATTATTGAGTTTTCATAACTTTTCAATAGATCACACACACGGAGTTCCAGACTATGACTCACATAGCCAATGAGTACCCTTTGAGTGCTTTCCCCGAAGTGTTGATTGGGCTGCATTGTGCAAGTGAACCTGGGCTGCATCGCCTTAGCACCCTGGATTTAGCTTTATAAAGATAGATCCAAACTTTTTGTTTTAGTTTAGTTTTTTTAATGTTATGACGCAGGTGCTATGCACCGCAGAATATGTTTTATATTTTTCAGAAGTTGGTTGCTGGTTATGAATGCCATACGAGATATAGGCCTATATATATAAAAAAAAAAAAAAAAAAAAAAAAAAAAAAAAAAAAAAAAAAAAAAAAACTGAATGTATTAATGCTTACACGATACAAAGATTTAAACAGAAGGTCAGAGGCAAAACAATAAGGTGATTTCAGATCACCTGATCACACTCATTTTAAGTAGTGGAAATACAAAAAACTACTTCATCGTCGTAGTATCTTCTTATGTTTTATCCATCCCCAATGTAGAGGTTTCCTATTTCTAGAACGTGCAAAATATAGAAATAAGCAATAAGCAATATTTATTGTCGTCAAGCATTACAAACATGCACTGGACATCGTCATAATCCTTAATTCTAATTAATATACAGTTTGCAAACCATACAAAATTCAAAAGAAATGCACATGCTACATGCAAGTTCAAGCAAATAAAAACAAGCTCACACAGGCAAGTCAAACCAAAACAAAAAATCAAACATTACCTACCAAAAAAGGTACTTAATTCAGCTGCTGGTATCTAAAAAAACTCCTGAATGAAGTATATTTGGTAGGCCAATAATAATCCCCTCAAGTTTTTTTTTCAAATTTTGAAAAGGACTGGTTCCGAGCCTTGACAGGAATCCTATTAAAAAACTTAATACTAAGCATACAAGAACTGTTTTGAACTTTACTTAACATTACATGTGGGACATCAAGCATGTTATTAGATCTCGTATTGTACCCGTGATAACTGCTTCTTAACTCAAAGTTTTCATGCACTTTCTTCATTTGTACAATACATGCAAAAACAAACAAGCCAAAAACTGTCATTATCCTTTCTGAAATAAAAATAGGCTTGCAGTGTGCATCAAAAGGGGCATCCACAAGGGTTCTAACTGCTTTCTTTTGAAGCAGTAGTACCCTAGATGTTTCATGTCATGAACCCCAGAGCCTCAGTCCATACAAAATGGTACTCTTAAAAAAGTGACATATATTCATCATTTAAATAGTCTTTAGGTACACAGGACTTCAAAGATCTTATCAGATATAGTACCCTCGATAGCTTCTCACATAGATGATCTTCATGCACTTTTCAGGTCAATTTTTGATCAAGATATAAGCCTAAGTGTTTAACTGATTCACATTCATTTGTTGTCTTGGAGTAAAAAGTGAGTTTGTTGGGTTTTTTAACATAAAAGTCTTTTTTAACATAAAAAAGTTTGCTCGGACCCAGGTAGCAGTTTCAGCAAGTGATTGCACCATGGAATTCTCTAAATTTGGAAGATCTTCCCCAAAGTGCATTAACGTAGTGTCATCAGCATAGCTACTAACCCTAGCATTGACACTACCCTGAATGTCATTTACCATGATAAGGAACAGAAGGGGCCTAAAACAGACCCCTGCGGAACACCATGGGCAATACGTCTCACCTGAGAATTCACGCCATTCACAGAGACAACCTGTTCACGCCCATCAAGGTATGACTCCCTCAGCCTAAGCGTAACACCATCAAAGCCATAGAATTTCAACTTCGCGATGAGCAAACAATGGTCAACAGTGTCAAAGGCCTTACTAAGGTCACACAGTCACACAGGGTGACCCCAGTAAAACCGCACCCCTCGTAACCACTGAGTACATCATACATGAGTTCATCCACAGCATCAACCGTTGATAGGCCGGACCGAAAGCCAAACTGGGTGTACGCAAACAGGTGATTTTCTTCAAAATACTTGTACAGTTGCTTCTGAATGAGAGCCTCAAAAACTTTTGAGAATATAAGTAATATTGAATCTGGCCTGAAGTTCTCAGGGTGATCATAGCTACCTTTTTTGTGTACAGGCACAGTCTTGGAAATCTTAAATACATTTGGAAAAATTCCTTGCACTATACAAAGATTTAAACAAAAGGTCAGAGGCAAAACAATAAAATCAATTATTTTCTTTACAAATGAGTTTGACATAAAATAAACATCTTTACTCTCAGAGTTCTTGAGTATGACTACAACAT
Source organism: Neoaliturus tenellus (assembly GCA_030545055.2). NCBI lineage: Eukaryota > Metazoa > Arthropoda > Insecta > Hemiptera > Cicadellidae > Neoaliturus > Neoaliturus tenellus. The sequence continues at coordinate 21,871 of JAQYXR010000309.1, read as the reverse complement.
CAATGACTTGGTCACAGGTGACCTGACTTAATTCAAAGACTGACTTGGGAGCATGAATGTTATGGGACATTATCTGCAGGGCAGACTGTGGAGGGTTCCCTATCTGATCTCTCACTGTTTGGATAGAATCTACAAATAAATCATTGAAAACATCAGGATTTATGTCAATTTTGCTGCTTTTGGTTGGAGCACTAACAGTTTTTATAACCTTCCAGGCAGCACTACATTTGTTAGGAGCTTTTTCAATAATTTGAGCATTATGTTCAAGCTTAGCACATTGTAGATCTTAGTAACAGCATCATGGTCACTAATGCCAAGATAGAGAACATTTTGTTGTTATAATGTCGTCACAAAGGTCAGTAGCGACATTTTCTAGGCAAGCATTTCCCCGAGTCGGCAAAAAATTTTTACAATATAAATTTAGTGACCTAAGTAAGTTAAGAAACTCAACAGTCTTTCTTTAATTGCTCAATACGTCAATCTTAAAATCACCTCCAACAATGAGCTTGTTTTCGGCCCTATAGCTATCAAGATATAAGACTAGATTTTCAAGAGCATCAAAAAACAGATTAATATTACCGTCAGGGGAGCGATATACTTCAATAATTACAATGTTTAGACTTGGGATAAAGATACATACAAATTCATGATGCAGTTCTTTGCAGAACTCATCGATATCTATTATCTTACAATACTCATTATGTTCATCGGAGATGTACATGTCAACCCCACCATGAATCATCTCCGTACGGCAGAAGGCCTTAACAAGAGTAAACCCAGTTAAACGCTTAAAATCAATTGAGTCCTTAAACAGCCATTGCTCTGTAAAACTCAATAAATTCGGTCTAAATTAATTATCACACAGAATAGCTTCAAGCTCATTAACCTTTTTCCCAAGACCCTGTACATTGAGAAATAAGGATTTGAAGTGAGTCTTATTTGAAACAGCAGTTACCTTCGGGGGGTTGAAGTTTGAATTCACACTGGGATTCACACATTGTTAGTTTACTCTCCGTTGAGCAGCTGCTACCCCTAAAAAAGTCCTACTTTTGACATAAGTGCCCCTTTTCTTAGGAATAAATTTGCGGATGAAAGTACCCTTAGGCCAATAATCAGGGCACATTACAACGTTACTATAACCTACAGGCACACCAACTTTAAAAGAACCATAAGAGTCATACCTGGATTTTAGTTTTTCGTATTCAACATCATACACACCACTTTCCTTAACAAAGCTTCTGACACTCAGAAACACTGACGTCAGAAACATCAGGTCTTATTCGGGTTACAAAAAGCCACAATTTTCTCTCCAAAGTAGGCAAAGCTATTGGATTTGTCAACTCCTACTCTTCCTTAGTACCAATTAAAGATTTATTCGCACTACTTTTGTTTTTGAAGCTTGTATTGTTCAACATAACCTGATTAGCATAGTTAGGTTTGTTTGTGTTTTCATTTTCAGTTTGACAACTGTCATGTTTGGAGCCAATATTTTTTTCACCAACACTTGCAGGCAGACTTTTGGCAGGAATTGGATCACTGACTTCAAGAGTTACATGAGATTTTTCAAGTTCCACTTGAAAAATTTCATCTTAATTGTAAACTCTTGGAAGTCGTTGACGCAGACGATGTACCATTACCAGCAGCCGACGACACCTTACTTCTAAACTTGTATACATCCGGTTTTACGTCCACATGGTCATTTTGATAGTTAAAATTACTTGTGATGTTATTTCTAAGTAGATTATTGTCCTCATTCAATTTATTTACCACTATAATTAAGTTACTTACTGTATTGTTCAAATTCAAGAACTGTTCAACGTTATTTATGGTTTCACAAACCTTAGATAAGTTAGAGTCACACTGGTCACAGAACCATTTACTTTTAACACCAAGGCTATCTATCATGCCATACTCATCACTTGATAGGTTAACACAGTCACACAGTCACTATGGTATCACTTTCGGCACCAACCGTCGCAGAAGAAAGCAAAATCATTTGATTTTGTCTCAATAAAGCATACACCACAATTCGGACCTGTTGCCACGTCTTTCATGTCACCGGAAGTTTCGGAAATAAAACCAACCTATTGTTTTTTGTATAGATAGATACTATATGTAAAAATAGATACTATCCTTTTTTGTAGATCTACAAAAAAAATGGTAGTTTTTATATTAATCCTAAGAAAATGAATATATTTTGATGTTTAGCTATGAAAACAGCGTAAACTATGGAATTGTTAGATCGAATATTTTGCTTTTGGTGTTATTATTTTAAGGCAGACCATTAACTAGATTTATTTATATACTTCCAAAGGTACATATTACAATTTTATAACAAAATATATCTAATATTAGATGACTACAATTGCAATGACATAATGTCTCCAGTCTAATAGTCTAATAGCATTAATAATAATATATAATAATAATAATAATCTTTATTTTCCCAAACTTAATACAATACATTACAATTGCATATAATACAATAAATACAATTATCAGTCAAAAAATAAATAAAAATACAATTTACATTATTTACTTTTTTCATGCCAGTCTGACTGATGTATTTTATACAAAGTTTTACTTGTCAACAATAAACAAATTAAATCAAATCTAAAAAATATAAACAATAAATACACACGTTAACTCTAGTTTGAGAAAATTTAGGGCCTCTAAGGCTAAGCCTGTTTAGAGGTTCCTCTATAAATACAATAAAAAACAAATTGTCAGCTCTCAGATTTTGAATTGAAATAAAATTTATGTTTACCCACTGTGATATATACATAAAAGTAAATTAGGATAAGTTATATACACATAAGATATATATAAGACAACATTCTCATTCACAAAATTAGTGATGATTATAAAATACACAACTTACAACAAACTTATAGAAACAATATAATTCTTAACAAACACTACACATCCAATATCACAAACCTTATACTACAATATATTGAACATATAAAAAATATAATAGACACATTTACTATTTAATCAAGTTACTACATTCAGTAAAAAGTCTAAATTTTCTAAATCTAATAACCATAGTTTCAGACGCTTAAAAAAATGCAACTCTACTTTTAATATCTTTTATTTCATTTGGAATAAGGTTATATAGTTTTGGTCCTAGATAATCAAATGTTTTAGTGTAAAATGTATTTTCAGGCTTTGGAACGGATAAATTATTAGCATTTCGAAGTTTTTCTCTGTAAATATTATTTTGTACAGCAAAATGTCCACTTCTATCGTAAAATAGTTTTAAGACTTTATAAACAAACAAATTTCTTACGGAGAGGATTTTTTGAGATACAAATAAGGGCCAGGAGTTATCTTGTATTTTTTTATTTGTAATAATTCTTAAAAAGTGTTTCTGTTGAGTGACAATTGGTTTGATGCTGGATGAGTATGTACCTCCCCAACATACAATACCATATTGTAATCTACTTTCAACTAGTGAGAAATATAATCCCCTAAGTATATCCTTTGTGGCAATGTCCTTAAAAAAATAGAAATATCTTAAAACACTGTTCATTTTAGATTTCAAATTAGCAATGTGTTCTTTCCAGTTGACCTGACTATCAAGCATGACCCCAAGATATTTAATACAATTTGTTTTTTCTATTATAGAACACGGTATCAAGCTGCAATTATCTCCCTTACACAAACAGTTTGCACATTTGTAGATTATTGGTTGACAAAAGTGTATTTCTTTCCTCAAATTAAAATTAATATATTTATTTTTTTCTGGATTAAGTAACATAAACCACCATTGTAGAGCTTCTAAATTGTCACTCATAGCTTGTTCTATAATTCCCCAGTCTTTTTCAACATAGCATATAGCTGTGTCATCTGCAAAAGATGTCAACCTTCCCTTCAAAGACCCGTTACACAAATCATTGATATATATTAAAAACAAAATAGCTCCCAAAACAGATCCTTGAGGTACACCATGTCTAATATCTCTCATTTTACTCAAATTGTTTTCAATTTTTACACACTGTTTTCTTCCAATTAAATAGCTTTTAAACCACTCATGGCAAACTCCTCGAATTCCACATCTATTTAGTTTTTCGAGTAAGATATCATGATCAACTGTATCAAATGCTTTTTTTATATCCAAAAATACGCCACAAACATTTTCTCCTCCATTCAATCCATTATACACATTAGTCATAAAGCTTTGTAGGGCATGTTCGGTGTTAGTGCCTTCTCTAAATCCAAATTGGTTTTTGCTAAAAAAGTGGTTTTTCTCTAGAAATTTTACTATTTTATCTTTCATTATCTTTTCGAATATTTTTGAAAATGAAGAGAGCAATGATATTGGTCGATAATTACTGCAATTATTCTTTGAGCCGCTCTTAAAGATGGGTATAACTACTGCTTCTTTCAATCTTTCTGGGAACAATCTTATGAACTAAGCTAGGCATGCAAATAGAGACAGTAAAAATTAACAACAATCTTGTAACAGATTTAAAAAAATGAAAAAATGTTTCAATGCTTATAACTAGAGACAATTAGGCTCCCTTTTGAGATCAATGAATAATTAATCAGAAAAAGGTAACAGTAAACAACGAATGTAATTTAATAACAAAACAGATAAAATATCAAAGATTGTGTAACAGAGGAACAATAATATCAACCAACAACAAATTAAACGAGATAATACTGAGGATATTATCACATAAGGATCTTAAATCTATACTAAGTTTCCAGACTCCAGTTGCAAGGCAACACTCTTCTGAAAAGAAGAGAGGGGCTCAAAGAAAAAGTCTGTATTTGAAGCAACTCTAATCGCAGTCCTCATGAGCCTCGTCAAACCACTGTTGAGGATGGAACCTGCTGTTGAAATTGTTTGTAGATCTGGTTCTCCCTCAGACTCAGAACTCAACGTGGTTCAGCAAACTTGTGCAATCCAGCGGACCGTTGACCATTTTCTATATGAGGACCGGGTCAGCCTCCAGACTTCTTATTTATGACCAAGTCTTCCAGGAAAACCTGACTCAGAACAAAAGACTATTTAAGGTAACAAACTAGGTAACAAATAAACATAATTTCATTGAAGATTATACTGAAATTCATGGGTAAGTGTCAGGATATGTGTGCAAAACCAATGGCACAACCGTATTGACACTTTTAGGTCTCTTTGAAATTTTTTAAACTACAGTTTTCCAGATCTTATTTCGTTCCTTTTGTACAATAATTTAAGACTCAGCATTTGATAAAGCACAAAAATAAAAAATAAAAAAGTAAATGACACCACATAAAAAAATTGTACCTTGGCAAAAAATAATTTTCATCCATGTACTTAAATTTAGTGTTAAAACATCCATCCTCTTGTTAAAAACACATTATTGGTGACATTTCCGAATAGTGCCTTTTCATTGGATCGCCCGTTACAACAGATCAATACCAATGATTATAATAACTCAGTCTTCCATCATCCCGGAAAAACACACGAAGTCATGTTCAATTAACTCTTACGTTTCAAATTAAGTTAGATGACTAATCTGATTATTATTTTGTAGATCCCGGTTATTAACCTAGGTTGGCATTAGCTTTGAGAGCATTAAAACATCCTTTGTTATTCTCATATCTCGCGTATGATTCTGATTACGTAACGTACATTTCATCATTGGTAATAATTAGCTCCAATAGCGTCATCATTTGGAAATACAGTTAAGACTACCTCGTTTCTCTTCACTATTTATGTTTATTTATTTGTTCGCTTTTAAAGAGTTTAGCTTATTAAATTCCCGCCTACACTGGAGCGGGACACCTGCGGGAACGGGACGGTTGCGGGACAATGTTCCGGCGGGATTTTCCAACACACGTTATTAAATGTGAGCGCCCACACCAGAACGGTACCGCTGCCGCCGTCCCGCTGCGGTACCCGATCGTCCCGCAAGCGTCCCGCAAGTTTGGAACATGTTGGATTGTCCCGCAGGTACCGCGCGGGAATCTGGGCTCATTCGGTCTCCATACATCAGCGATGATGGCTGAGGATGAGTGTAGTGAGTTGTTCACTGAGCAGTTGGTCGAGTACGTTATATTTATGCCCAGTACATTATGACTTGAATCATAAGGATTTCAAGAATATGAAATTTTCTTAGTTCTGGCATCAGAGTGTGGTATTCTCCAAGTGAGTTTCTTGATAGATTAATCTCGCGAAACCACTTGGACTTCACTCTCTCAGCATTATCTTCATCCTCAGCTATTGCTAGCAATAGGAGAGCTTCTTTCTCTTGTGGTTAGGCTCATAGCAAAGTAACACCCACATACAGCACATAAACACATACAATTCATCACATCTACGCTGTAGCACTGCTGAAAATGAACTGATGAGTCGTTTCGCGTCCCCAGATGTCCCGCTTCGGTGTGGGCCCCCTCTTTCCCGCAACGTCCTGCTGCCGCTGGTTCCCGCAGGTCATTGACACCGTTCCCGCTGCCGTCCCGTTCCCGCAGCTGTCCCGCTCCGGTGTGGGCGAGCCTTAACTCTAACAGAGAAGTAGGCTGAAGTTGTGAATTTACCCTTGAATTCGTTATTGTTAACCATTTAATCATTCCTAATGAGTGGAAATGTGATTTATTTATTTATTCAAGTCATGTACAACAATGTGAATATTGCGTTAAATATATTTTGACCTAAACAGACAGAGCCACCAGTTTAAAGTGATCACTGGCTGGGTAGCTGAGTGGTTAAAGAGCTCGCCTTTGAATCTGAAGGTAGCCGGTTCGATCCTGAGAAAAGTTAGTGCTTTTTGATGGTTCGATACTGGACCCAGCTGCCTTTGGTCATTGGGCTATTAATTAATGATCCTGACAAATAAAACAGCTGATATTTGTCAGTAACAAAGCTACACCTCATCTGATCCATCACAATCATCACACTCACCCCTTCAGTCATACTCACCTTAAAATACGCACCACAGAGTGCGTCGGTGTTTCAAATAAAGTCCAAAGTATCAAAGTATCAAAGTATCATATTGTTGCAAAGAGATAGTTTAAAAGCAATAAATAATTTTTTTTCGTGTGTGCATGGTTATGATTTATAAATTCTTCAACGAAATAAAAAACATTATTTATAAATTAGTTGTTTCCTAAATAATTTAGGAATTAATTAACACTGACCTTCTAATGTTATCAGGTAGATGCCTAAAAAGTTTAGCCCCTGCATAAAATGGTAATTTATAAGGAACTCAAATTTCTCAACAAATCAATATAAAGTACATATTTATATTTATAACACCAGATTTGTCTTACATGACCAGATAAGGCGTAAGAGTCAACCTTAGATCATTAAATGTAAACTGTTTGAGATACAGAAACGCCTCTCAATGTTCTTCATTAGTGATGATAGATGTTGAGAGCTGCTTTGAATTAGCCTATAAGTTATAATGCTTAATTTAAAATGTGTTTTTTTACGTTTCCTTATAATTTGAATTTGAATTCTTAGAAATCCTGAAAAAATTTAATTGCAGAGTGTATGGTTACTTATTTAGACATTTTTAATGAATAAAATATTTTTCATATTTTCTATTTATTTGTATTGTAGCAAAACTAACGGTAATTTTCCATTAGGTAGACTTCCCTCACAAAATATAATTTATTTCTTTAACAGCATTCTGCATTGGTTTGGTTATTTTTTTTATACCTGTATTTAAAATGGAAAATCCTAAACACAAGCGAGAGTTGATCAAGATCACTTACAGATAGGTTATAAACAGATATTTGACTTATGAAGATTAACTTTGATTTGCTTTGCTTTTGGCAGCCACTCTCATTATTAGAAATCTAATATAATTTTTTAATTTAATTTCATTGCCTTTCACGTGGTAGATACTAAATTTTATTCAAGAGCTCAAAAATTTTATTACGGTACTAACTGAGGAAAAGATTGTTTCGTTTTTAAGATTTTTAAAACTTGAAACTAGTTTCTCATAAGCCGGCTAAACATGCCAAACACGAAAACTCAAAACCGACCAGGAAAGCTGTCGCTGGACCGATTTACAGTTGACTGGTACAGACACAAAGAGAAAGATAAGATCTTACTTATTAATTTGTCCTTGTTAGTGATATTTTCACTTATTACTTTTTTAATCGTGATCAGTATGGATTCATAGTTGTTATGAGTCATTCAACAAATGCACTTGTACGATCAACCAGTTACCACGTTTTAGCTGTGATTCTTCTAGTGAAAAAGTATCTTTCAGCGTCTGTGTCGTATTTTATTTCGTGTTTGGCCTCAATTTAAAATTAAGTTTTTATTCACCATAATGAATTTAAAAGAGTTATTCATTTTAATATCATGTTCATCAATCAAAAAGGGTTAATATGAATATGGTGTAGTAAAGGCCGAAACCCAGACCATCTAAAAACTGGAATAAGATTGGGCTGTGACGGGAACTAGGTATGTACCGGGTGTTCATAAATTCTTGAACTGATAAAGAAATCGAATAGCATGAAAACAAATTATGGTAGCATAATGTTTTATTTACAGTTTTAACAAGTGATTTCTTAAGTTTTATTTATTTATGTTCAAACACAATAAAGTTCTATGTGTCGCCTAGGGTTGCCTGTAAATATTTTAGGTGACTTTTTATTTTTTCCCATATTTTGGTTAACATTTAAGAGTATCAGACTGCACCGCATTTCTTATTCTCTCTCTCTCTTAGTGACTCTAAATGAAGAACTGGGGTAGAAATCACTACGTCTTTGACAAAGTCCCGCATGAAAAAGTACAGAGGAGTAAAGCCTGGTGACCGAGGAGGCCATTTAGTCGGGCGATCACGCCCAATCCACCGTGACTTAAGTGATGCGCGGGTGTCAAGTTCGCTTCTTGCCACACACACTGTCCCTGTTACAAAAATATGGATACCACCTCTCGATACTTTTTACATCAGGTGTAGGTGTTTTAAATGTTCACACAAAAAGTCTTTGGACAGTACCGGTAATGGGGGACTGAGTTTCATAGAATCATAGGACATACTGTTACTTCTTCTGGAGGCTAACCATTTCTGATTTGCTTTTGTACAGAGTTTAAAGAAAACTGCATTGTAGTCAAACAGCTAAACAAAGGTGTTACAAATTTAATAATAAAAAAATAGATTAAATTTTCTTCGAAAGAAGCAATGTAAGTTGAGTGTGGCTCTAATGGTTTCTGTACAGCAATGCTATCAAATCAGGGCAAGACTTTATGGACACCCGGTATATCTAAAGCATACCTGGTGGACTTACAAAAATGTTCAATTAAGTAAACATTTTTTAAGTCGGGGTAATAGGTATGTAGTGTGGCTTGCACGGAAAATAAATTAGAAGTAATTAATGATGACGTCAGTATTCGGGGTATTCAGATTTCAATGTTATTTGAAGGGTGTTTTACCTTTTACAAATATTATGAACGCACGTTTTACTATTGTTACGTATATTTAATGTTTCTTTATCCAATATTTGATATGTATTTATGTTACATAGTAAAACAAACAATCATGAATTTTTGGATACGAAAAATTATTACATATCTCAAAGTTATTTAAGTTTGATCCATACTACGTTAAAGTAAAATTGCAATGTTATGCCATTACGTACCTCTACTGCATTTTTCTCAGTGCAGCTGACGATAGGACGATGTTTTGGCCCTATACCGGGTGTCTCAAGTAAGGTGTCTCAAATCAATTACAGATTAACAGTTTGTCCTACAATCTTGAAATAAAATCATTTCCCACTAAATTGACCCCAAGGAATAATATAAAAATATTTTTAACGTTGTATGAATTCAGGGTGTCCCAAAAACTGGGGATCACAGGTTAGAATCTCGGAAATGTCAAAAGAAAACTATGTTATACTATACATCAATTGAAAGGTTATTTAATACAAACATTTTGGTGAAAACTGACTTTTGTTATCGTTATTAGTTTCAAAATTTCGTCCATTTTTGTAGACACAAACTAAATTTACGGAATACCCTGTAATTCTTTTATTATTTGCCATAAATGAATTTTGACTCAAAATACTTATTTAAAATAGGACAAGTAATAGAGTAGTAGAAAAAGGGGGCTGCTGGCTCACTTCAAGGTCACCTGAGGGATGACGTCATCGAGGTCAATGACCTCACCGATGACATCATCGATGACGTCATCGATGATGCAATCGATGACGTCATCACTAATGACGTCATTTCGATGACGTCACACCCATGACGTCACAGAAATGACGTGCTGATGACGTCAACACCCCTTACGTCATCAAAACGACGTCACCGACGCCACTAAGGTCAAGGTCACGCAGAAACTTAAAATTTTTTGGCACTTTTGCCGTTTCTCGCACTACGCTCCGAGTTTCAGTCAGAGTCCCCGTGACCTCGACCACTTGGAGCGAATTTTCGACGAGAAACGGCAAAAGTGCCAAGTTAAACCCGAGTTTCTGACATGACTCTGCCTAAATGGGCAATCGGTAATCCCTCAGGTGACCTTGAACTAGCACAACACCCCCAATTTCATATTACTGTGACCTTAAAAACTTAACAACGGAGCGCCGACACCGATGCGCACCCCACGACAGCCACCGAGTGACTGACTGTCAGGCTCTGTGTATGCTAGGTATATTGGCTTGAGAGACTAAGACTCTAAACTGTCAGGAATGGGAGTAACTAACTGAATTTTGCAAGGAAAAGTCATTTCATCCAATATTTTAAACAAATCCTCATCAGTAAAACTGACATTAGTCTGTTTTGTATAAAACTTAGGGTGTCCGCGCAACAGTTTGCGCCACTTAGCTAAAGTTGAAACTCTCTTAACTTTCAGTGGTGGACAGTGAGCAACTAATAAAGTCTTAACACGGCTAAGTTTCTTACCTAAAGCGTCCCGCGACATGGCTTCCCCTCACAAAAGTCCGCACAATACTGAGAGACTGCTTGTAGCGCATGAGTCAAGGGAAAAGAGGTGGGGGAAACAGCAGGAGTGGGGGAAGGTCACAGTGGCGGGGGAAGGTGAGGTGGTACGCCGGAGTTTCGCATCACTTCACCATGAGCTGTCTACAGTCAACACACTGTTCTCTTGGCCCGAGTTGGCACTAGAAGAAACATTTCTGTACAGCTTAGGCTGTGAGAGCCGAGGAAGCAAAGTCAAAGTGGAAATTGTGTTAAACTCCAAGATGAAGAGTCTCCTAAATAAACTAATTGTATCCTTGCAATCTCCTATAACTTTAGAGAAATACCACTTTATTAAGCGACACCTTATACTTTGGCAAAACGAAGCAGAAATGGAAAAGATTACAGTAAAATTAATTTAACTTAAAACTTGGACTGGCCACTCATGGCGATACCACGTGGCGTGCAAACGCCACCCTAAACATTACAAGTTAGGTTATTGAGCACCTCTGGTATGATAACCGATGTGCTAGAGTTAAAGTGTGATGACCTTGAGTCAAAACACTGAAACACTACAAGTCGATATCGTCCCAGAGTCAAAGTGTAGTGACCTACATTCAGAACTTGTAAAATTACTTACATATAGAGAGCTAGAGAACAGCGAGACGCACCGCATGGAAGCCGGAGACATACTGGCGAAGCGGTGTTGTGCAGCCTAGGGACCCAGTTGTGGTGGGGGTATAGCCAACACCTAGAGTACAAGTGTTGTGGGTGACCTTGACCCACTTAACTTAGTCAACCCCCCCCCCCCCCCGACAAAAAGTGCGAACCCCCCCCCCCCCCCCCGACAAAAAGTGCGAACCCCCCCCCCCGACAAAAAGTGCGAACCCCCCCCCCCTGACAAAAAGTGCGAACCCCCCCCCCCCGACAAAAAGTGCGAACCCCCCCCCCGACAAAAAGTGCGAACCCCCCCCCCCCCGACAAAAAGTGCGAAACCCCCCCCCCCGACAAAAAGTGCGAACCCCCCCCCCCCGACAAAAAGTGCGAACCCCCCCCCCCCGACAAAAAGTGCGAACCCCCCCCCCCCCCGACAAAAAGTGCGAACCCCCCCCCCCGACAAAAAGTGCAGTCAGGTCAAAAAAGTTTAACAGTCAGGTCTTATTAACACAGTTAATACATTAATGTCTGTTAAAAATATAACAGTTAGGTATTTGTAACCCACAAGTTTGGAGTTGTTTATAGTTGGGTCCCTTGGGAGGCTTCAGCTATGGTAACATAAATGCCTCAAGTGGGGCTTATTTTTTTAAAAAGTGCCCCCCCCGAACTTTTTTTGAGAAAAAAATTTTGACCTTGACCAAAGAGTTTTTTGCTCCGGACGAGAAGTGCCCAAACAAAAAAATTTGTACAAAGTAGTGGATTTAGACCAAAGATCATTGGTTTATCAAACCTGTTGAAGAATAAATTGAAAATGGGTGTTTAAAAGCCAAATCTACTACATGATTGATAAACTGGATGTATATGACGTCACCTTCCCCCACCCTTAAACCTCGGGTATAAAGGGACCCAGTTGAGCGCGCTGCTCATTATTGCGTGGACATTCACCGAGTGCACACTCATAGCCAAACTGTAAAAATGGCTCTTTGCGATATTTGTGGTGAGTTTTTTCAAGACGAAGACATCTTTGTTTTACACCGAGAATTGTATCATGAAGAGGACAGAAAAGAAGAGATTGTTGTAAGTGAAGAAGACTTGGATGCGTTTGATCGGTTATTGGAAAACTACCAGAAGCAGATGGACGACTGCGATAGCTATCTACAGTTACACCGAGAATTGCATCGTGAAGAGGACAGAAAAGAAGAGATTGTAGTAAGTGAAGAAGACTTGGATGCGATTGATCGGTTTTTGGAAAAACCCCAGAAGCAGGAGGACTGGGCTAGCTATTTACAGTTAATGCAAAGAAGAAGACCAAGTGTTATTCAATTTGCCGGAGCTGGACCATCTACAGCTGGAGGATTTATTGAAAAGGAAATGGAAGAAAAAAAGGTGGAAGATGTAAAACAACTGCGTACCCAAGAAGAGGATATGGAAGAAGAGGATACAGAAGAAGTGGAAGATATAAGACAACTGCGCACCACAGCCTTGCCAGGACCAGTTGTAACTCATTTCAAAATTAATAATGTGCAATTGGAATTGAAAAACTTTATAACCCAAGCTAAAAATTTAGTTGTAAAAACATTGATGGAAGAATTGGCAAGATTGAACTTTATTAAATTTGGATTGGTGTTGGAGGCTATGTTTACTAATACCGATGGTGAAAACTCACCAAGAGCATTCATTGCTAAAAACCGAACCCTTACAACCACATCTGATATCAATGAAATTCTAGAAGAATGTTTGAATGAACTGCTAATGAAACTCCAAGAACATGAAGGAAGAGGATCTGGCTGGACGCTATCATCGATCGAAGGTATGGATGTGAGGGTTCACAAGCATGGATATGGTATGAGGGGTAGCAGCTTTATCCCTCTACCAAAGAAAATTAAAGACACCAACTCTTGCAGAAATGTTACAAACGGGGATAATGAATGTTTTAAGTATGCGATGCTAACTAAGTATGTAAAACATAATCCTTGTAGAGTTGGTAGGGAATATTATGAAAACGAACACCGCTACATCTTCCGAGGAATGTCGTATCCTGTGAGTCTTAATCAAATTGCAAAATTTGAGAAACAAAATCCAGGTGTTTCTGTTAACGTGTTCGGCTTAGATGATTCGAACAATGTGTATCCACTACGAGTTGGAAAAGTGAAGCAAAGAAACCATACTGATTTATTATTGATAACTAAAGGTGAAATTTCACATTATGTGTGGATAAAAGATTTTGAAGCTTTGGTTGCACGACAATTAACCAAAAAGAAGATTAGAGTGACAGTGTGTAAGAGATGCTTTTGTTTTACAAATAAAGATTTAAAACATGGAGGATCGGACTGGTTGAAGGAACACCAAAGACTTTGTAATGACAACTATGAAGTGAAGATTAGTCTGCCGCCGCCATCTCGAGCGTTCATCAAATTCAACAAAACAGTTCATCAATATCGGATTCCAGTAGCTGTCTACGCAGATTTCGAATCCACGTTAGTACCACAGGAGCTTCCGGATGGTGAGGTGACTAGAAGAACCAAATATCAATTGCATCAACCTAACAGTTTTTGCTTATTGGTGAAATCAACTTTGCCTGAAGAACAGTTGCAAGACTATGGTTTAACATCCACTCCGATACTCTACCGTGGGGAAGAAGCCGCTAAGCATTTCGTAGACCAGTTGTATGACATTGCTGAAAAGGTGCAACGCTTATACGGTAATGTTTTACCTATGGAACCTTTGAATCAAAATCAACAAGAAGAATACAACTTGGCAACAAGATGTTATTTATGCAAGAAGAGCTTCAGTGAAGAAAATCAAAAAGTAAGAGATCACGATCACCTGACAGGGTTATACAGAGGAGCTGCTTGTAATTCATGCAATATAAATTACAAACTGCCAAACTTTATCCCTGTCGTGATACACAATCTTAGCGGCTATGACTCCCACTTCATTATCCCAGAGTTAGGACGGGATGATGGAAGAATCGAAGTATTAGCTGAAACATTGGAGAAGTACATCAGTTTCTCAAAAACAGTAGGTAAAATTAAACTTCGCTTCGTAGACTCTTATAGATTTATGTCAACTAGTTTAGCCAAATTGTCTGAGAACCTAAGAAGAGAAGATCTAAAAGAAACCAGCAAAATTGTACATGAAGATAAATTGGACTTAGTAATGCGTAAAGGAGTGTTCCCCTATGATTACATAACTTCTGCAGAAAAATTTGAAGAAACCAGTCTGCCACCGATTGAAGCCTTCAATAGCAAGTTAAATGAAAGTGCAATCACCGTTGAAGACTACATTCATGCTTGTAATGTTTGGAACCAACTAAACATTCAAACCTTAGGGGAATATTCCGACTTTTACATAAAATTGGACGTAACTCTGCTGTGCGATGTGATGGAAGAATTTCGAAACACCTGCTTCTCCGCCTATGGACTGGACCCTCTACACTCGTACACATCTCCAGGATTAGCATGGCAAGCTATGCTAAAGTCAACCAACTGTCGATTGGAACTTCTAACAGATATTGATATGGTGCTCATGATAGAATCTGGTGTACGGGGCGGTTTGACACAAGCTGTAACACGTCATGTCAAAGCTAACAACAAGTACATCCCAGGCTTCGACGAGAGACAACCATCGGTCTACCTTGGCTACTTTGACGCAAACAACCTTTATGGTTGGGCAATGTCAAATCCGCTTCCCTACGCTGACTTCAAATGGATCGACCCGGCCACCATCGGTGACATCTCACAGATTCCAAAGAATGGTCCAAAAGGCTATATTTTGGACTGTGATTTCGAATATCCGGAGCACCTTCATGACCATCACTACGACTTGCCTCTCCTAGCCAAGACTGAAGTTTCACCGACAGGAAGATGGCCAAAATTGATGATGACGTTGGAGAATAAAGATCGGTATGTGGCTCACTACTGGGTAGTTCAACAAGCTCTTGAATTGGGTCTACGTGTAGTGAGAATTCATAGAGCAATTGAATTCACCCAGTCTTATTGGTTGAAACCATATATTGATTCCAACACTACAAGAAGAGCTGCAGCGACAACGGCATTTGAAAAGGACTTCTATAAATTAATGAACAACGCCATCTTTGGGAAGACCTTGGAGAACAAAAGAAAACACAAAAATGTAAAATTAGTGAGTGATCCTAGGAAATTGGAAAAATTAGTGCAAAAACCAAATTTCGGAACATCCATGATTATAAACGAAAATCTAGTCGCTGTCAGTATGAAGAAAACAACAATAGTCATGGACCGTCCGTTATACATAGGTATGTCGATTTTGGACATAAGTAAAACCCTGATGTATGATTTCCATTATAACAAAATGGTTAAACACTACGGAAGGGAAAACATTGGAGTCGCATACATGGATACGGACGCGTTTATCTACTGGATAAAGACTTTGGACATGTATGAAGACCTAAGGAGTTTCCCATACAAAGACGATTTTGACTTCTCTGACTATCCGAAGAACCATCCAAATTACAATGAAAAGAATAAAAAAGTAATCGGAAAATTTAAAGATGAAGCAAATGGAATGCCTTTAGAAGAAATAGTGGCACTGATGGCAAAATTGTATTCATTTAAAATGTACAACGAGAACAACACACCTACAGTCAAGAAAGCAAAAGGAGTCAAAACATCGTACTTGAAGAAACATGTGACGTTTGACCATTACAAGACCTGCTTGTTTGAAGATTCTACAATGTCTGCAACGTTCAACACTATCAGAAGCTTTAAACATGAGGTCTACAGTGTCACTGAAGTTAAAAGAGCACTATCAGCTCGAGATGATAAAAGGCATATTATGCCGGATAAAATTCACACTCTTCCTTTTGGCCACTACTCTCTAAACCCTATCGACTAGTAACCTATTCTTCGTCCTTCTACAACTTCGACCTTATTCCTTTCTCCTTCCGTAAAAAAATGGGGAACACGGCAAGTCAAACGCCGTGTTCCCCATTTTTTTACACAAGTTTGGATGACCTTGACCTATATAAATGATGTGAATATTTAAGACAACATTCATTGTGATTATACATGTGATACATGAAACATTCAAACCTGCAATATGAAGAACTTGA
Organism: Neoaliturus tenellus; assembly: GCA_030545055.2. Lineage (NCBI taxonomy): Eukaryota > Metazoa > Arthropoda > Insecta > Hemiptera > Cicadellidae > Neoaliturus > Neoaliturus tenellus. The sequence continues at coordinate 5,255 of JAQYXR010000309.1, read as the reverse complement.
AGCAAGAAATTGTCAACGAACTTCATAAACCTGCAAGAAGAAAGTTTCCACGAAGAAATACAGTGATAAAAGGAATAAATGATTTATATCAAGCGGATTTAATCGAAATGATTCCTTATAGTAAACAAAATAGAGGATTTAAATACATATTGACTATTATTAATTGTTTTTCAAAAATGGCAGATGCTTTACCACTAAAAGATAAAAGTGGCAAAAGTGTTACAAAAGCAATGGAAACAGCTATACAAAGAGACAAACATACTATAAAACATTTACAAACTGATGATGGAAAAGAATATTTTAATAAGGAATTTGCAAATTTAATGAAAAAACACAACATTAACCATTACTCAACCAATTCAGAGGTAAAAGCATCAATAATTGAAAGATTCAACAGAACTTTAAAAGGTGCGATGTATAAGATGTTTTCTAACAGAGGATCGCACGTATGGATTGATATGTTACCAAAACTTATAAGCGATTACAATAACAAGTTTCATAGAACTATCGGTATGAAACCAAGCCAGGTGACTAATAAAAATGAAAAACTTGTATTAAAACGTATAAAACTGAATACTAAACCAAGAGTTGAAAAACTAAAGCCTAAAAGGTTTAATGTTGGTGATAAAGTGCGAATAAGCAAATACAAAGGTGTATTCAGTAAAAGATATCTTCCAAACTGGACAAATGAGGTATTTACCGTATTTAAGGTGCAACCTACAGTACCAGAAACTTACATTTTAAAAGATAATAAAGGACAATTGCTTGAAGGAGGTTTTTATGGACATGAAATGTTAAAATCAACAGTAGGTGATGTATATCTAGTAGAAAAGGTGTTGCAACGCAAAAAAGATAAGGTTAAAGTACGATGGTTAGGATTTAATAAGACGGAAGATTCTTGGATACCTAAAAAGGATCTAATATAATGATAGAGCATCATTTTGGGTTGAACCATTACAAAGGATGGAGATAATACCGCAAAAAGACAATTTTACTATTAATAATATAGATGAACTCACAGTGGATGGTTCTCAATTCAATACTGGGAAACACGGTGTTTTGTTACCAAACACGGTGCGTTGTCTGGTTACCGGTCCTTCCAATTGTGGAAAAACAAATGTAGTATTCAATTTGATTACAAACCCTAAAGGCTTACGTTTTAATAATTTATATGTATTTTCAAAGTCACTACAACAACCGAAATATCAGTTATTGGAACAAATACTCAATAATGTACCTGAAGTTAAATATTTTAAATTTAACGCGAGCGAGAGTGTCATGCAACCGCAAGAGGCTAAACCATTCTCAGTATTCATATTTGACGATGTATCTTGTGAAAATCAAAATACAATAAGGAATTACTTCGCCATGGGTCGACATAACAACATAGATAGCATTTATATTGGTCAAACTTACAGCAAAATACCGAAACAGCTCATTAGAGACAATGCAAACATGTTAATTGTATTTAAACAGGATGAAACCAACCTAAAACACATATATTATGACCATGTAAGTGCGGATATGCCATTTGAACGATTTAAAGAGTTGTGTGGAAAGGCTTGGGCTGAAAAGTATGGGTTTTTAACAATTATGAAGGAACAACCGCTAAACAATGGTCGATACAGGATAGGATTTGATAAATTTATACTAATACACTGATCATGATGTAAAACATTCATTGTTGTACAACACGTCTTGCTACAAACATGGTTAACCAAGAAAAGTTAATAAAGGAAATAAAATCACTTAGTGATTCTATTCGAGATAAAAACAGAGCATTAAAATTAGGTATTAGCGAAAGGGAGAAATTTCTTGAATCTACTTTTAAACCTATTACTGAACCCTTGAAACAATTAAACAAAAAATTTGCTAAACCCGTTTTGGAAGGAGATGCAATTGCACCTATTACAAAGTTTGAAAGAGAAGATGTAAAATCAGAAGATTTTAGTGATGAAGACCTGGAATCCTCTACATATAGTGGTTTTACCGGTGAAGAACCTGAAAGAGAGCTAGAATCACCAGACTATAGTGGTATAAGAGAATTATATGAAGTAAAAGCTAAACGAGGACATGAAGATGTATCAACTGCTAGTGAAGAGGAAAAAGAAGAAGAAGCAAGGGAAGGTCCATCAAACATAAGCTTGTTGGGTGAAAACATTCATAACAAAGGACCTTTAGGAAGGAAATACATGGTAAAAATGTTACTCGGAACAATTCCTAATAAGAATTACCATAGTTATGGAGCGAGATTAACAGAAGATGGTTTAATGATAGGTAATAGCCCGTTAAACGTTGACGAACATGATAATATTGTCATTGGTGATCAAAGGTATAAGGGTACAAAAGGATTATTTGAATTATTATTTGAAAATAAGCCTTCAGTATCGTTAGTGAAAGAAAAAGACATGGAAGCATATAAAAATATTTTGGAACAGACAAATGCATATAGGAGAATGTATTTACCTGACCAACTTCCATTTAGATCTAAGTCTTTAAAATATAGAGAATTTGTATCCAAGTTAATACCAACTAGAAGACAAACAATGCCGTTAACACAAAGAAAACCTGTAAAACGAAGATTTATGGCATCCACTTTAGATGTAAGTGCTCAGGAAAGAAGAAAAAGAAGTAAGTCTGTTACGGGTACAGGTTTAATGAAGAAACTATATAACACAAATGTGATTTATTACAATAATATCAATAAATTGGTGGATAGAATGAAACTAATACATGAAGCTAAAGAAGCGGGTCATACTGGATTGGAAAACGAATGGGTGGCTTTAGTGGATGAACTCCGAAACCGTGGGGTAATCTCATAAAAAATGCGTTACTCACTAGATTACTATTCAGTTGCACCATGAGTGTCGACAAGTTCGGACGTTACTCCTCGGATGGGTTATATTACGCAAATAATTTAAAAAGAGGAGCTGGTTTACCACAAACACCTGATGGGGATTATGATATAACTAATAAAAGGTTAAAAAACATAAAAGATCCCACAGATGAAAACGATGCAATAAATTTAAAAGTATTAAAAGAAAAGATATCACCAACATTAAGACTACAGAAAAACACATATGACGCAGGTAATCATAGAATTGTCAATGTTGGTAAGCCAAATCAAAACGCTGATGCAATAAACAAAGGTTATTTATCATCAGAATTAAAAAATACGTTAAAATTCAATGGAAAAACGTATACTGCTGAAAATAAACGTATATCCAACGTAGATGACCCTAAAGATGCAAAAGACAGCGTAAATAGACGCTATTTACATTCATTAATACCTGAAAAGACAAAAGATGGTTTTTCTTTTTATAAATTTGTTATTAACGATATAGGTTATCCGAAAAATGAAAATGATGCTGTAAATTTAAAATATATAAAAGATCATTGTATTACACGTGATGTAGGAGTTATTGATTGTCTAGGTAATTGTTTAGCGAATGTTAAAGATGGTTCGGCACCATCAGATGGTGCAACAGTGGGTCAAATGAAGGAAACTTTAAAGCAAGAAACATCTGGATTTGTAAAACAGGATCAAGTAGTATCACGGTCGGGTGATGTGTTTGTACAAGGAAATGAAAAGTTTATTTTACTTGAACAAAAAAATAATGTTTGGGATTGCAAAGACATGAAATTATCAAATGTGCAATTAGCTACAGATGCTCATGATGTTCCGATTTTATCACAAGTTTTACATACTAATCCAAACAATTATCATAGAAGTTGGTTGGGTACAAATAGAAGAATAATTGACATATTTCCAGGTATCGATGATTACGATTGTGTTGTAGTAAAACAATCTTTAATATTAGACAAACCAAAAGGTAGTACTTTCAATGCGAAAAATAAGAAAATAGGTAATTTGGCACAAGGAACAGATCCAAAGGATGCTGCAACTGTAGGACAAACATTACAATATGATAGTGCAAATCAAGAGTTTATTTATAATACCAAAAGATTTAAATTAATGGATGTAAATGATTATCAAAATATATTAATTGCAGATCCAAATTCATTTAGCGGATTTAGAAAATTGTCTGGTGAGGAATTTATTCATAAAAATCATGTATTTAGAAATGAAGCAGACAGATCATTAATTAGTGCAGATTTAAAATATTTTAAATGTCCCGGGAATGATGCAAATGTAACTGATGAAGAGAATTTGTATAAAAACTGATATGGGTTAGAAATCGGGACTAATATTATAAAATGGGTTACACTCTAGAATGTTATTCAGTTGCACCATGAGTGTTGACAAGTTCGGACGGTATTCATCAGATGGATTATATTACTTTAATACTTTAAAAAGAGGTGTTGGATTACCACAAACACCTGATGGAGATTATGATATTAGTAATAAACGGTTAAAAAACATTAATGATCCCACAGATGAAAATGATGCAATAAATTTAAAAGTATTAAAAAAAGAGATAGTACCAACACTGAAATTAGATAAAAACACATATAACGCGGGTAATCATAGAATTTCCAACGTTGGTAAGCACAAATCAAAATGCTGATGCAATAAACAGAGGTTATTTATCATCGGAATTAAAGAATACGTTAAAATTTAATGGAAAAACGTATAATGCTGAAAATCGGCGTATATCCAACGTAGCAGACCCTGTAGATGAAAAAGACAGCATAAATAGACGCTATTTACATTCTATAATACCTGAAAAGACAAAAGATGGGTTTTCTTTTTATAAATTTGTTATTAACGATATAGGTTATCCCAAAAAATGAAAATGATGCTGTAAATTTAAAATACATCAAAGATCATTGTATTACACGTGATGTAGGAGTTATTGACTGTCTTGGTAATTGTTTAGCGAATGTAAAAGATGGTTTTGCACCATCAGATGGTGCAACGGTGGGTCAAATGAAGGAAACTTTAAAACAAGAAACCTCCGGTTTTGTGAAACAAAACCAAGTAGTAACACGTCAAGGAGATGTATTTGTACAAGGAAATAAAAAGTTTACTTTACTTGAAGAAAACAATTATGTTTGGGATGGTAAAGGAAAGTTATTGACAAATTAGGTATTGGTGAAAGCCTGGTGATGCTGTTACTTATGAACAGATAATACAATTAGAGCCAACTGGAAAAAATGGTGGAATTGTGATAACAAACGATTAACAAATGTTGCAGACCCTGATTATGCCAATAACGCTGTAACTGTTAATTTTCTTGTTAAAGTAATAGGTAATTTATTATTTGATATGCATAATTATATTGTAGCAGGAC
>JAQYXR010000308.1:83860-115052 GCA_030545055.2 Neoaliturus tenellus | reverse complement strand
GGACTTTATCGCTAAAGGCAAACACCGGGGAAAGTGACGAACGGTCGAATCTTTATGCTTCTGTTTGGATCCCTGGGGAGCACTTATCACAAGACTTTGCTTAACAGCCCTAGATGGTTAGCCAAAATAGATTAATACTGATTTATAGTCAGAAGATATGATGTCATAAGTTTTACATGTTACGACACTGCTTCTTCGAGAGTGGTCTGAGAGACACTGAGAGCAGATGGGTATGAAAATTTATTTACATACAATCATAATGTCAAGAGAGTGGAGGGGGTAGATAAGGTTCACTTGAGGTTGGGGGATGGACCTCACTGGAGTTCTTTTCCTTAACTGATTACTTTGTTCAAAATTCCTGCAGGGCACAGAGCTTCACGATAATATACTCATAAAAGACTCGAGACCATATTACTTTATTATTTTTACCAATCAAAATAACATTTATTCATCGTGGTAACTTTTTTAAATGGGCATTGGATTTAGATTTTTTTATAGAAAGTATGGAATCATGTCCTATTTTCATGAGTTGGGAAATAGTATGCATGATCGTGAGTACAGGATTTTATGGGGTTTGATGGGGTTTTATGTGGTAAAACGAAACATTGGTATTTGTGAACCTCACTTATAAAGATTCAACAGTTTAAATAAAACTATTTAAAGGAGGTTGAACAAATTACATTTTGAATTTGTTACCTACGGAGAAAATCTAAAAATATATATCCCATATTCTTCTAAAAGGAAACTGACAACAGCTATTAGCGCAAAGTAAGTCATTGCTACTGAGAATCGTAGGTGGCCGCACGAAGCGTCAGCTGAGGCAACATTTCGAGAGTGGCAATTACTATAACCCAAGATTTTTCCTACCACCGTAATTGCAACATATTGACAGTTGTAATCTATATAAAATGCCATTTAGGTTATGTTTGATTTTATTTTGTTGGAACACTTAATTGGCAAACATAACCTCTAATAGCCCAGCATCTTTAGGTTAAAAAATCTAACTAATTAGTAACAAGCTGATTTTCGGGGTGGTGGTAGTATATGCTAAGATATCAATTTTCTGAAAGTTCCTCTCATTTCTCTCGCTTGCTTCACTCGGTACAACGTGATAAATTTTAACTTATTTAAAAGACTAAATTATTAATTGTGCGCCCACCTATCACACAGATTTGAGTGCTTAAGGCCTTAACTTATTTAGAATGATAGTGTGTTATGCTAAATAATAGTAACTGCAATTATCATGACATTTTAAGACCTTTTAGAATTTTTTGATTATAAATGTTTGATATTTTTTAATGTAGGACTTTTTACAGAATTTCTTTCATGAACAAATTTTACTTGTTTTATTCAATTTTCTCTTTAGATTGTGAACCATAAAGTAATACCTCCGTCACAGCAAACCGGATTACTCAGTGAATTTCGTTTTTCATATGGAAATTGGTATTTTTATTTCACCATATTGTGGAAAATGAGGATAAACGGTTGCTGAAAAATTTATGATAATTCAAGCAAAAAAGAGTATGCATTTATGCTGCCATGGGGAACACTGAAAGGTATTTTTAGCATACAAAATTATTTCAACCATATGAAGCCATATACTGCTTCATCAAATATCTGTCTATAAATGAAGGAGTTTGCCTATTCTCCATATGATTAACATGGGGAATGATTATGCAGGTTTGTCGCCATGATAATTATAAAAAAAACAAGGGTTTTCACCATAAATTATGGATCTCAACCGAATTAAGCTAATTACCAAATTCCATAAAAAATATTGGTTAATAAGTGAAATATTAACACATCCTTATTCTCCATAAGATTAACTTTGGAGCCTAAAAATAAAATGTACATTCATTACGGTTTCAGAAAAAATGAAAACTAGTTTCTATTGTGGGTAAGACTTTGGATGCCTTACTGACTCATTCCATTAAAATTATATGAATTGTACTTTAAGTCTTGTTTTTTTTACGTGGAACAACAAATAAACGCATTTTCAAATTACCTTCAATATCTTGAATCTTTTCCATGCTGCGGATGCCTTGAGTCATACCGGCATGCTGAGTGAGCCGGAGCTAGGTGATTGGCAGGATGGTTAGTATTCCTTATTTTACAGTATCATATTTTTCATTTTGGATCCATTGGTAGACGACTTGGCTGTTTTGATTAGTGTATTTGTCCCAATAGGAATTTAATAGCAATTTAAGGTCAGCTGTTGTTACAAACCATGCCACAGCTTTTGGTAATTTTTGTTGTTAATTAATTGCTCATTTTTTAGTTAAAGGTTATGTTTGATAGTCAATAGTGTGTTCCAACAAAATAAAATCGAACATAACCTAAATGACATTTTATATACAATAGCCTACAACTTTTAATATGTTGCAATTATGGTGGAAGAAAAGTCTTGAGTTTATTACGAGCTCGAATAGTCATTGCCGCTCTGGAATTTTGCCTCATCTGACGCTTCGTGCGGCCACCTACAATCCTCAGTAGCAATGACGTACTTTGTGCTCTTAATGCACAATTAGCTGTTGTCAGTTTCCTTTAAGAAGAATATGGGATATATATTTTTAGATTTTCTCGGTAGGCAACAAATTAAAAATGCAATTTTTCAACCTCGTTTAAAAGGTTTTACTTAAACTGTTGAATCTTTATAAGTGAGGTTCACAAATACCAATTCTTCGTTTTATCACATTTGAAACCCCATAAAAACCTGTAATCATGATCATGGTATACTAAAAAACAACTCATGAAAGTATACCTGCATTTCACATTTTCTTAAAAAAAATTTTAAATTCAATGTCCATTTATAAAGTTACCATGATGAATAAATGTTATTTTGATTGGGGGAAAATGATAAAGTAACATAGTCCCGAGGGGGGGGGGGGCCAACCCACAGTTTGGTTACAATCTAACAGTAAGTCATCATAGTATGACTGTTTAATATTATTCTGTGTTTTTTTTGGTAGTTTGTATACTTCTAGTAATTACATATCTATGGAGGAAACTTTATGGTCTACTTTATATTTATTGCACTTTGTAAGGATACTTCTACGAAAAATTATAATCACTCCAATGTTATATAATAAAATAAAAAGGTATATAACATTTTTTATACAAAATCCAAAATACAAAATCCTGGCTATTATTTAGGCTTATTTTATAGCAGAAAATTTTCTAAATTTTTAGGCATTTGTATTTTTGTATGGAACAGCCTAAACTATATTACTAAAATTTGAATCAATTTGCCCTGACATAAATTTTGAAGTATGGGGCATTAAAATGGAATGTGAAAACTATTAATATATATTTGTGTACATCCCGATCACCTATAGAGAACCAAGATATTTTTTTATGATGGATTAGATGTGGTTTAAGTAAAATATTAGAAGTGAACTCCCATAAATGTATTTTTGTATGGTGATTTTAATGTAAATGCATTGAATAAAAGTGATAAAGCTTATTTGGACCTTAAAAACTTATTCAAAACACATGGAAAGAAATTTTCCATAAATATTTCAACGAGAGTTACAATATCCTCTTAGTCCTGTATTGATAATATAGCAACGAACTATAGACTTTCAGAATTTAAAATGTATATGTCATTTATTCTACTAAATCAGATTATTTTGGTGAGTCTATTACTGTTAAAATTAGTATACAATAATGTGTTAAAATCAGCTAAAGAAAACTATTACTCAACTTTAATAAAAAATAAACTAATATATCTAAAAAAAGTGCTATATTAAAAAATCTGAATTTGGAGATAATGAAAATAATGATTTTGAGGAAATCACCCTGGAGGATGGACAAAATATTTATAATCCTAAAATAATATCTGACAAACTAAAGGGGTTATTTTCCACTACCGTTTCAAAATGTTGAAAAATTCCAATGAACCTTTACTGATAAAAGGATGAGTAAAAACATCAGTGAATTACTTGATCAGTTTAGTAGATAGAAAAAGCCACTTTCAAAACCAGCCACGTGCCGCCGGAAGCCATGTTCCGGGCAGGCGTCTTCCGGTCGAATATTAATGAGGTTTGGGGAGGTGGGGTGAGGGTTTGAAGTAGATTTGTGCATAAAGTAAAAGTCAAGTTAAAAACTGAAATTCAACAATTGGTGGTTGAACTAAATTTACGCATAAATTAACCGGGGTTGAATTAAAACTTCGCATAAAATATTGGTTAGTTAAAAACTGAAATTTAACAACTGGGGGGTTGAACTAAATTCGCGCATAAATTAAAGGTTGGTTCAAAACTGAAATTTAACAATCGGGAGTGAACTAAATTTCGCATAAATTAACCGGGGTTGAATTAAAACTTCGCATAAATTAAAAGTTAGTTCATGTTAGCTGAAGAGTGTACAGGAGAATGAAACAGGAATTGTCGTGAGCGCGCTTATATAAAGAAGGGTGGGGGTAAAATATGAAAACCTGCTGAACACAGTCGATAGGTGTAACAAGTTCGAAGTTGTGGAAACGTAACATTGAACGCAAAATGTTGTGAATAACACTATCGTCAACGCTAACTTGCGAAGTTCTAGCAGAGTATAACGGGTTAAAACTTAATTTCTTCCTTATTTTGTTAAATTAGTTTTAATCTTTGAAACAGAATGGTTTGGAATTACTTCGTAATATATGTTGTGTCCGCAAAAGTTTCAATTTTTAAACAATGCGTATCCATCACAAGATGTATATCAGACGTGTAGAAGTCAGAACAAGACAGATGAATGAGATATAACGTCGAGCACGCGAAGGTTATACAGGACAGGACGACAATACAAACAGGTTATACAAACAGGTTATACAACCTGGACGACATGTTGGACGACATGGACGACATGAAAGGTTATACAAACAGGACGACATGTGCTAATGTAAATGAAATTTTAGGTTAGTAGCAATTAGACTTGTATAATGAAGTTGGCGAAACGTATATATAATGAGTAGGAAGGATGCGAACAACACAAATGCGAGTTAATTAATGGTCGCGGCGCGATGAACAATCTTCTTTTATAACGGTTATCGCGTGAGAAGATCAGTTTCGCATGAGCGCCCAAGTGGAACCTCCCGTGTTCACTCAAGCGGAACCCCCCCCCCGTGACTAATCAAGCGGAACCCCCCCCATAAAAAATGGAGATAAATCCCCCCCCGGTGTTCACTCAAGCGGAACCCCGCCGGGTCGATGACCGGTCAATGGCCGGTCACGACCGGTTGCTAACCCCATCTAATTACCCACACTTCACATCCCATGCCAGCCATGAACTACTATTGTTTGAATGAAACAGAATTAAACATGGCAGCCACCATGGAAAATTCTAACCTCAAACCTTGGTTTTACGTCACTGCGCATGCGCCGCTCCCACTCCTTCGTTCATTTTTATGCTGCTATAACTTGTACAGGAGTGAGCCAACTGCACGCTACTGCGCCTAGTCCCTGTATTACTCACTTTAGCGCTACTGCGAATGCGCCTAGTCCTGTATTACTCACTTTAGCGCTGCTGCGAATGCAACGAGTTCTCGGATCGGAATCACTCCACGCTATTGCGCATGCGCCGAGTCCTGTATTACTCAATTTAGCTCTACTGTGCACGGAAAGTTCTAACCTCAAACCTTGGATTTTACGTCGCTGCGCATGCGCCCACCCCACTCCTTCGTTTCATTTTTTACACCGCTGTGAACCTGGAGCGGATTGAAGATCGTACTGGAGTGAAATGAGTCCCCCACCACTGCGCCGATTACCCCCACCACTCGAAAACCCGAGGAGGGTGCGATACGAGCCCGATCTTCGCGTCAGTCGTCAACGAATTTTCATAGCGAAAAGTCGTTGACGACTCGGTAAGAGGTTCAAATATATAGTAGGCCTATATATATTTGAACTTCTTATACTACGTTGCGTTCTTTAATGCAATGTGGTATGTGTGTGTGTGTGTGTGTGTGTGTGTGTGTGTAAATATTAGTTGTAAGTTGCACTTAATTTAAGAATTAATTTGCGCATTGCGATGTTAGTTATAAGTTGTGTTAGCGTTAAGGTGTATTAATTTTAAGAATAATGATGGTATTTGGTTGTGGTTGAATTATTTGATATTTAATAATGATGTGTTGTTAGTTTTAAGTGTTGGTAATTAATAATTAATGGATGTTGTTGTTTTTCCTTTCAGCTAGATGATAGGGGGTAGATTAAATGTAAATTCAGAAGTTCGGTTGAACTTCACTTAGAAGGGTGGGACATCCGCAAATTGTGGGTAGCGGACTAGGTTTTTGCATTTTGTTTAGGAATATGATGGGTGGGATTAGTTGGTTGGGTGTTAGAGTTGCGTTTCTGCATTAGCTGTTCCAGTTTCCCTTCGAATTCATGGTTACGGATGGACCCGGACCGGCCCGTTACGGATGGACCCGGACGGGCCAAACAAAATTGCGTCGATGTCCCTCGCAGAACGTAACTAGTGGGTTGGGAGTGGGAACCGTTAGGCAAACAGGGTGGTGGGAACAGTTACTACTGTTCCCATCACCTTGGTTCTTTATAAGTCTTAAATGACCTTGACCCACTTTCGGAAGGTCAATGACCGACCCCCCCCGGTGACTAATCAAGCGGAACCCCCCCCCGGTGACTAATCAAGCGGAACCCCCCCCCCCCTCCCCCCCCTCCCCCCCTCCCCGAAAATAAAAATGCCTATAACTCGATAATGGATTAACGGATTAGGACAAGCGATACATCATTGAAAAGGTTTATGTAAGACGAACATTTAGTTAAATAAAAATTTAGTTATCTTATTTTAGTCGAAAGTTATGCGAATTATTTGAAATAATACCCCCTCTCTTTCCTTCCCTCCCACCTTCCCCCACTTAACGGCTGTTAACCCTTCTCATTAGCATACTGTTATAAAAGACGCATCGACCACGGCTAACGTTTCATTCTGTTTCCAGACGTTACGCTGCAAACTGCGAACAGAACTACCACGATGTCATCCCTGCCGACTACAACTTTCACTACAGCCTGCTCTTCTATTACAAGTTCAACTTCTACTTCTACTACGTCTTCAACTCCAGTCAAGGAAAACTCTTTGCTTGAAAAATGCTCCCGACTGGTATAAGTGAAAGCTAGAGCGTTGTGTTTCTCCCCCATTATTTTTTAACACTCTAAGTCTCGTGATCTACTTTTCTGAGGCCGTTGTACAGTTATATGACCTCTCCGACTTGCATTGTTTGCCGGTGTAGCTTCATATAGCGTGCAAAGAATGGTTCCTAATGAAATCTCATCAGCATTCAAAGACAGAGACTGTTGTTTTGCAAGTTAATTAGTCTTGAAATAATGAAGTAGGAAACGTATATGTAATGGAGTAGGAAAGATATGAACACCGCGAATGCGAGTTAATTAATTGTCGCGGCGCGATGAACATTTGCCTTCATTATCACATAACGACTATCTCGTGAGAAGATCGGTTCCGCATGAGCGCCCAAGTGGAACCCCCCCCCCCCCCGTGACTAATCAAGCGGAACCCCCCCCCCCCCATAAAAAATGGAGATAAATCCCCCCCGGTGTTCACTCAAGCGGAACCCCGCCGGGTCGATGACCGGTCAATGGCCGGTCACGACCGGTTGCTAACCCCATCTAATTACCACACTTCACATCCCATGCCAGCCATGAACTACTATTGTTTGAATGAAACAGAATTAAACATGGCAGCCACCATGGAAAATTCTAACCTCAAACCTTGGTTTTACGTCACTGCGCATGCGCCGCTCCCACTCCTTCGTTCATTTTTTATGCTGCTATAACTTGTACAGGAGTGAGCCAACTGCACGCTACTGCGCCTAGTCCTGTATTACTCACTTTAGACGCTACTGCGAATGCGCCTAGTCCTGTATTACTCACTTTAGCGCTGCTGCGAATGCAACGAGTTCTCCGGATCGGAATCACTCCACGCTATTGCGCATGCGCCGAGTCCTGTATTACTCAATTTAGCTCTACTGTGCACGGAAAGTTCTAACCTCAAACCTTGGATTTTACGTCGCTGCGCATGCGCCACCCCCACTCCTTCGTTTCATTTTTACACCGCTGTGAACTGGAGCGGATTGAAGATCGTACTGGAGTGAAATGAGTCCCCACCACTGCGCCGATTACCCCCCCACCACTCGAAAACCCGAGGAGCGATACGAGCCCGATCTTCGCGTCAGTCGTCAACGAATTTTCATAGCGAAAAGTCGTAGACGACTCGGTAAGAGGTTCAAATATATAGTAGGCCTATATATATTTGAACTTCTTATACTACGTTGCGTTCTTTAATGCAATGTGGTATGTGTGTGTGTGTGTGTGTGTGTAAATATTAGTTGTAAGTTGCACTTAATTTAAGAATTAATTTGCGCATTGCGATGTTAGTTATAAGTTGTGTTTAGCGTTAAGGTGTATTAATTTTAAGAATAATGATGGTATTTGGTTGTGTTGAATTATTTGATATTTAATAATGATGTGGTTGTTAGTTTTAAGTGTTGGTATTAATAATTAATGTTGTTGTTTTTCCTTTCAGCTAGATGATAGGGGGGTAGATTAAATGTAAATTCAGAAGTTCGGTTGAAACTTCACTTAGAAGGGGTGGGACATCCGCAAATTGTAGGTAGCGGGACTAGGTTTTTATATTTTTGTTTAGGAATATGATGGTTGGGATGAGTTGGTTGGGTGTTAGAGTTGCGTTTCTGCATTAGCTGTTCCAGTTTCCCTTCGAATTCATGGTTACGGATGGACCCGGACCGGCCCGTTACGGATGGACCCGGACGGGCCAAACAAAATTGCGTCGATGTCCCTCGCAGAACGTAACTAGTGGGTTGGGAGTGGGAACCGTTAGGCAAACAGGGTGGTGGGAACAGTTACTACTGTTCCCATCACCTTGGTTCTTTATAAGTCTTTAAATGACCTTGACCCACTTTCGGAAGGGTCAATGACCGACCCCCCCCGGTGACTAATCAAGCGGAACCCCCCCCGGTGACTAATCAAGCGGAACCCCCCCCCCGGTGACTAATCAAGCGGAACCCCCACCCCTCCCCCCCTCCCCCCCTCCCCGAAAATAAAAATGCCTATAACTCGATAATGGATTAACGGATTAGGACAAGCGATACATCATTGAAAAGGTTTATGTAAGACGAACATTTTAGTTAAATAAAAATTTAGTTATCTTATTTTAGTCGAAAGTTATGCGAATTATTTGAAATAAATACCCCCTCTCTTTCCTTCCCTCCCACCTTCCCCCACTTAACGGATGTTAACCCTTCTCATTAGCATACTGTTATAAAAGACGCATCGACCACGGCTAACGTTTCATTCTGTTTCCAGACGTTACGCTGCAAACTGCGAACAGAACTACCACGATGTCATCCCTGCCGACTACAACTTTCACTACAGCCTGCTCTTCTATTACAAGTTCAACTTCTACTTCTACTACGTCTTCAACTCCAGTCAAGGAAAACTCTTTGCTTGAAAAATGCTCCCGACTGGTATAAGTGAAAGCTAGAGCGTTGTGTTTCTCCCCCATTATTTTTAACACTCTAAGTCTCGTGATCTACTTTTCTGAGGCCGTTGTACAGTTATATGACCTCTCCGACTTGCATTGTTTGCCGGTGTAGCTTCATATAGCGTGCAAAGAATGGTTCCTAATGAAATCTCATCAGCATTCAAAGACAGAGACTGTTGTTTTGCAAGTTAATTAGTCTTGAAATAATGAAGTAGGAAACGTATATGTAATGAGTAGGAAAGATATGAACACCGCGAATGCGAGTTAATTAATTGTCGCGGCGCGATGAACATTTGCCTTCATTATCACATAACGACTATCTCGTGAGAAGATCGGTTCCGCATGAGCGCCCAAGTGGAACCCCCCCCCCGTGACTAATCAAGCGGAACCCCCCCCATAAAAAATGGAGATAAATCCCCCCCCCGGTGTTCACTCAAGCGGAACCCCGCCGGGTCGATGACCGGTCAATGGCCGGTCACGACCGGTTGCTAACCCCATCTAATTACCACACTTCACATCCCATGCCAGCCATGAACTACTATTGTTTGAATGAAACAGAATTAAACATGGCAGCCACCATGGAAAATTCTAACCTCAAACCTTGGTTTTACGTCACTGCGCATGCGCCGCTCCCACTCCTTCGTTTCATTTTTATGCTGCTATAACTTGTACAGGAGTGAGCCAACTGCACGCTACTGCGCCTAGTCCTGTATTACTCACTTTAGCGCTACTGCGAATGCGCCTAGTCCTGTATTACTCACTTTAGCGCTGCTGCGAATGCAACGAGTTCTCCGGATCGGAATCACTCCACGCTATTGCGCATGCGCCGAGTCCTGTATTACTCAATTTAGCTCTACTGTGCACGGAAAGTTCTAACCTCAAACCTTGGATTTTACGTCGCTGCGCATGCGCCACCCCCACTCCTTCGTTTCATTTTTACACCGCTGTGAACTGGAGCGGATTGAAGATCGTACTGGAGTGAAATGAGTCCCCCACCACTGCGCCGATTACCCCCACCACTCGAAAACCCGAGGAGCGATACGAGCCCGATCTTCGCGTCAGTCGTCAACGAATTTTCATAGCGAAAAGTCGTTGACGACTCGGTAAGAGGTTCAAATATATAGTAGGCCTATATATATTTGAACTTCTTATACTACGTTGCGTTCTTTAATGCAATGTGGTATGTGTGTGTGTGTGTGTGTGTGTGTGTGTAAATATTAGTTGTAAGTTGCACTTAATTTAAGAATTAATTTGCGCATTGCGATGTTAGTTATAAGTTGTGTTTAGCGTTAAGGTGTATTAATTTTAAGAATAATGATGGTATTTGGTTGTGTTGAATTATTTGATATTTAATAATGATGTGTTGTTAGTTTTAAGTGTTGGTATTAATAATTAATGTTGTTGTTTTTCCTTTCAGCTAGATGATAGGGGGTAGATTAAATGTAAATTCAGAAGTTCGGTTGAACTTCACTTAGAAGGGGTGGGACATCCGCAAATTGTAGGTAGCGGACTAGGTTTTTGCATTTTGTTTAGGAATATGATGGGTGGGATTAGTTGGTTGGGTGTTAGAGTTGCGTTTCTGCATTAGCTGTTCCAGTTTCCCTTCGAATTCATGGTTACGGATGGACCCGGACCGGCCCGTTACGGATGGACCCGGACGGGCCAAACAAAATTGCGTCGATGTCCCTCGCAGAACGTAACTAGTGGGTTGGGAGTGGGAACCGTTAGGCAAACAGGGTGGTGGGAACAGTTACTACTGTTCCCATCACCTTGGTTCTTTATAAGTCTTAAATGACCTTGACCCACTTTCGGAAGGGTCAATGACCGACCCCCCCCCGGTGACTAATCAAGCGGAACCCCCCCCAGTGACTAATCAAGCGGAACCCCCCCCCCTCCCCCCCTCCCCGAAAATAAAAATGCCTATAACTCGATAATGGATTAACGGATTAGGACAAGCGATACATCATTGAAAAGGTTTATGTAAGACGAACATTTTAGTTAAATAAAAATTTAGTTATCTTATTTTAGTCGAAAGTTATGCGAATTATTTGAAATAAATACCCCCTCTCTTTCCTTCCCTCCCACCTTCCCCCACTTAACGGCTGTTAACCCTTCTCATTAGCATACTGTTATAAAAGACGCATCGACCACGGCTAACGTTTCATTCTGTTTCCAGACGTTACGCTGCAAACTGCGAACAGAACTACCACGATGTCATCCCTGCCGACTACAACTTTCACTACAGCCTGCTCTTCTATTACAAGTTCAACTTCTACTTCTACTACGTCTTCAACTCCAGTCAAGGAAAACTCTTTGCTTGAAAAATGCTCCCGACTGGTATAAGTGAAAGCTAGAGCGTTGTGTTTCTCCCCCATTATTTTTAACACTCTAAGTCTCGTGATCTACTTTTCTGAGGCCGTTGTACAGTTATATGACCTCTCCGACTTGCATTGTTTGCCGGTGTAGCTTCATATAGCGTGCAAAGAATGGTTCCTAATGAAATCTCATCAGCATTCAAAGACAGAGACTGTTGTTTTGCAAGTTAATTAGTCTTGAAATAATGAAGTAGGAAACGTATATGTAATGAGTAGGAAAGATATGAACACCGCGAATGCGAGTTAATTAATTGTCGCGGCGCGATGAACATTTGCCTTCATTATCACATAACGACTATCTCGTGAGAAGATCGGTTCCGCATGAGCGCCCAAGTGGAACCCCCCCCGTGACTAATCAAGCGGAACCCTCCCCCCGTGACTAATCAAGCGGACCCCCCCCCCCCCCCGGTGACTAATCAAGTGGAACCCCCCCCCCCCGAAAATTAAAATGGCTATAACTCGATAATGGTTTGATCGATTACGACAAGCGATACATCATATAAAACGTCTATGTAAGACGAACATTTTAGTAAAAGAAGAATTTGGTTATCTTATTTGAGTTAAAAGTTATGCGAATTAGTTAAAATAAACACCCCCTCTTCTTCCTTTCCCCCCACCTCCCGGATCAATAATCGGTCACGGCCAGCTGTTACCCCTCTCATTAGCATACCGTTATAAAAGCGGAGCAAGCGTTGTTCACTCCTCATTCCCCTTCTACACGCCACTCTTGTTGTTTCGTCTCTGCTCTTTACAATATTACTTGCTTTAAAAATGCCTCCTCGTCTTAGTGAAAATTTCAGTTCTTCTGATGTTTTTGAACAACCTGAAGACACTTTAAATAACGACAGTGACAGTGAAGATGATGATGAAGATGATTATTATAGCGTTAAAATTAGTGAAGAACTGAAAGTCATAGCAATTGATCCACAATTCCCATTCGATACAATAGAAAAATTCATGTCTGAAGCTCATAAATGGTTGGATTCAGGATCTTACGTACGAATCGGCTCTTTTATATTGTATGATGATTGTAATTCTTTTCTTGTAACACCAAATGATAGAGACCGCATGCGGCAGTGGGCTCAAACAATGAAGGAGTGCTACGAACAAGGTGTGGATGTTGGCGGCTATTTTACAGCGCTAGTGGTTTAATAACCAAATCACCCTTCCCCCACCCTACACCTTATCCCTTCCCAATCCTTATTCCTTCCCCCCTCCCCATTTTAAAACTCATAAAAGGCGGGCTATGAACCTCCAGGTTTCTAGTCTGTACTTGCACCTTGTGCCGTCAAGATGCTTACCACTTTGTCTTTTAATAGTATTACAGGCACTGAGCAGAAATTCTATAGAAAATTTTGTTCTCTACTTGATAAACCGCAAAAACTACCTCCAAATACTTTCACCTACAAGCTACCTCTGATGGACAAGGATGATGTAAGCAAAATACCATTAGTTGAAGCGAAATTTCTGGAAGAAAAAAATCTTGTTTATGTAAGAGAAGTGTATCATAATGAATATTCAAAAAGATTGGCTTACGAATTCATTAAGGAACATGCAGGACGTGAAAAAGAACAGTATCCAGGACCATTTTATTTATATCTTTTTTGAGAATGGAGCTAGTGTAACGGTAGAAATAAGTATCAAATTAATGTAATTCTCTTTATTAAGTTTGTGAAGTGAGGGTTTGAAGTAGATTTGCGCATAAATTAAAAGTTAGTTCAAAACTGAAATTCAACAATTGTTGGTCGAACTAAATTTGCGCATAAATTAACCGGGGTTGAATTAAAAGTTCGCATATCTTCCTATCAAGTTTATGAGGTTAGAATTTTGTTTTGCTGTGAAGTTATTGAAATAGTATTTGTATAAGGAAAATTCATATTGAAATACATGTTGTAATTTAGTCGTTGAGATCTGTACTGTACGAAAGCTGGATTTATAGTGAGTCGGCGCGACAAATGAACTTGTATTTATGCAGATTGTTAAAATGGAATAAAGAGATGATAGTAGTAAAACGCTCGAAGTAGAAAGTGTGAATAATGTTATATAAAGAAATAATAGTTAAACAAAGAAAATATTGAAAATTCAAACTAGTATTAAAAAATATGAACGGACAATCAATTTTGTAGAAGGTTAATATTTTGTTGAAAACGTTTGATTTTCTTGGATAGTGAAGAAGAAGAAGATGAAATAGTGGTAGGGGGACCGTTATTCGGAATCGTTTCACGATGAAATTCTATTTGACTGTCATAAAGAACTAATTCACAACAACGCAGAAGAAAAACAAGAAGAACAAGAAGAACAAGATGAAATATAAGCAACATCTTCAACTACTTTACCGAATCTACAAGTATCTGCTTTACCCGGTAGGGGTAGTAATGCATCATAAAATTAAAAATGAAAACTTGAACTTAGAAGAATTTATTAGAGAAGCAAAACCAATTGTAAGTAAAACTTTAAAAGAAGAATTGAAAAGATTGAACTTTCTTAAATTTGGTTTAGTACTAGAAGCTATGTTTATAAATGTACAAGAAGAATTATCACCAAGAGGATTCATAACAAAAAACCGAACCATCATGGAAAGTTCAAACATTGATTCAATAGTAGAGAACTGTATAGAAGAAATATTAACAAAAATTCAGGAACACGAAGGAAGAGGATCTGGATGGAGTCTTACAAGCATTGAATTATTAGATATTAGACTACACAAACATGGTTATGGATTAATGGGATCTAGTTATATTCCTTTGCCACAAAGAATCAAGGATACAAGATCGTGTATTAATGTGAAAAATCAAGATAACGAATGTTTTAGATATGCTATGACATCGAAGTTTGTACCAAATCATTTCGATAAACCTAACCAACACTATGAAAATCAAAGACATAGGTACAATTTTCAAGGAATTACTTACCCTGTATCACTAGGAGATATATCAAAATTTGAGAAGAAAAATCCCGGTACGTCTAATCAATGTTTTTGCTTTAGATAGTTCAAATAAAGTGTATCCTTTACGTATTGCAAAAGAAGAGCTACCAGATCATACGGATTTACTACTACTAACGCGAGGAGATGTGTCTCACTATGTGTACATAAAGAAATTCGACTCACTTGTTAATAAGCAGCTTTCTAAAGATCGACACAGAAAGTTAATTTGCAAGAGATGTTTCAATTTTAAACGAGATGGACTACACGGAAGAGAATGGTTACAAGAGCACAAAAGATTATGTAACAATAATTATGAAGCAAAGATTAATTTACCTTCGGAAAACAGAGCATTCGTTACATTTGAAAAGGTTTATCATCAATACCGTATCCCTTTAGTTGTGTATGCGGACTTTGAATCAACACTTGTTCCAGTTGAAGATGAAAATTGTGAAGCAAGAAAAAGTGTCAAGTATCAAATGCACAAACCAAACAGTTTTTGTTTAATGGTCAAATCAACATTATCAGAAGAACATTTGAACAAATATGGATTAACTTCAGAACCTCTAGTATATGGTGGTGAAAATGCGGAAAAAATATTTCTTGATCACCTATATTCAATAGCTGGAAATACACAAAGATTATATACAAATATTGTACCAATGAAACCGATGGACGAAGAAGAAGAAATTCAACATGAAAATGCGACTCACTGTTTCTTGTGCAAAAATGATTTTACTATTGAGAATTATAAAGTTAAAGATCACGACCACCTCACAGGTTATTACAGGGGTGCTGCTTGCAATAAATGCAACTTGAGCTATCGTTTACCACTATTTATCCCTGTGGTTCTGCATAATCTTAGTGGGTACGACGCTTATTTTATAATACCTGAACTAGGAAGAGACGACGGTAAAATCGATGTGTTAGCTGAAACTTCAGAGAAGTTCATAAGTTTTTCCAAAGAAGTTGGAAACGTCAAACTAAGATTCTTGGACTCCTACCGATTTTTGCCGTCGAGTTTGTCCAAACTTTCTGAAAACCTAAGGAAACAAGATTTAATCGAAACGAAGAAGATTGTAAACAGCGACAAATTGGATCTGGTACTTCGAAAAGGTGTTTTCCCATATGATTACATAGACAGTTTAGAAAGATTTAATGAAACATCACTACCTCCAAAAGAAGAATTTAAAAGTAAACTGTACGACATGGATATATCTCAAGATAATTATAATCACGCATGCAAAGTATGGAACGAATTAGGATTTAGAACATTGGGAGAATATTCAGATTTTTATGTTAAACTAGATGTGACTTTATTATGTGATGTGATGGAAGAATTTATAAATACGTGTTTTGCGGCATATGGATTGGACCCTCTTCATTCGTACACTTCGCCTGGACTAGCGTGGCAAGCCATGTTGAAAGAAACAAATTGTAAAATACAACTTCTTACAGATATAGATATGGTTTTGATGTTAGAGTCAGGAGTTCGAGGAGGATTCACGCAAAGGGTAACACGTCATGTCAGGGCAAACAACAAGTATTTGCCGGATTATGATGCATCAAAACCAACAACATTCCTGGGTTATTTTGATGCAAATAACTTATACGGATGGGCAATGTCGAATCCCCTTCCATATGATAATTTCAAATGGATAGACCCAGAATCAATTGGAAACATAATGGATATACCGAAATATGGAGAAACTGGTTACATATTTGACGTCGATTTTGAATATCCCGAACATCTTCACGACGAACATTATGATTTACCACTTTTTCCGAAGACCGAAATTTCTCCAACTGGAAGATGGCCAAAATTATTGATGACTTTAACCAACAAGTCTCGGTATGTTTTAAACTACTGGATGATACAACAGGCCTTAGAGTTGGGATTAAGAATTACAAAAATTAATCGAGTACTACGATTCTCTCAATCTTGTTGGTTAAAAACCGTACATTGACAACAACACAAGAAGAAGAGCCGCCGCTACATCAAGTTTTCAAAAGGATTTCTTCAAACTAATGAACAACGCAATATTTGGCAAGACTTTGGAAAATAAAAGGAAACATAAGGATATCAAATTGGTAACTGATCCAGTAAAATTACAGAAATTAGTGCAACAACCAAACTTTGGTTCATCTGTAATTATTAATGAAAATCTAGTTGTTATTTCCATGAGCAAGAAGTCAGTTCTAATGGATCGTCCTTTGTATCTAGGAATGTCAATCTTGGATATTTCTAAAACACACATGTACGAGTTTCATTATAAGAAGATGGTTAACTATTATGGAAGAGAGAACATTGGTATCGCATATATGGATACGGATGCACTCATTTACTGGATTAAAACAAATGACATGTACGAAGATCTACGCACCTTTATATATAAAGATGATTTCGACTTTTCTGATTATCCTAAGGACCATCCAAATTACGACTACGACAGAAACAAGAAAGTATTGGGAAAATTTAAAGATGAAACAAATGGTGTGCCAATGATGGAAATTGTAGCATTGATGTCCAAACTGTATTCGTTTCAACTGTACATAAACGAAAGGAACGAACATCAAGTCACGAAGAAAGCCAAAGGAATAAAAACCTCTTTCCTGAAGAAGAACGTACAGTTTGAACATTATAAAAGATGTTTGTTTGAAAATGTTGAAACAACTGCAACATTTAACACCATAAGAAGCTTCAACCATCGTCTTTTCAGTGTGAAGCAAACCAAATCGGCATTGAGCTATAAGGATGATAAGAGATACATCCTTGAAGACAACATAAGAACTCTGCCATTTGGACATTACTCTCTAAACCCTATCGACCAGTAAACCTATTCTTCGTCCTCTACCTTCTTCCTTTCTTCCTTTCCGTAAAGAAGAGGGGACATGGCAAGCCCAATGCCATGTTCCCTCTTTTTTACACTAATATGAAATGGCCTTGACCTATATTCAAACTATATAAAAGAGAATGAACTGTTGTACGGATCAGTATTTTTACAAGCGGTGTGCAAGCAACACCTGAAGATGGAAAGTGTGAAGGACAAGATTGTAAATGAACTACATAAACCAGCAAAAAGAAGATTTCCAAGAAGAAGTACAATTATTAAGGGAATGAATGATCTTTATCAAGCTGATCTCATTGAAATGATACCGCACAGTAAATTAAACAAAGGATTTAAATATATTTTAACAATTATAGACTGTTTTACTAAAATAGCTGACGCTTTACCATTGAAGGACAAGACTGGTAAAAGTGTTACAAAAGCTATGGAAACCACAATACAAAGAAATAAATTTAAAATTAAACATCTACAGACCGATGATGGAAAAGAATATTTTAATAAAGACTTTGGAGCTTTGATGAAGAAATATCAAATAAATCATTATTCTACAAATTCTGAAGTTAAAGCTTCAATAATTGAAAGATTTAATACAACATTAAAAGGTGCGATGTATAAACAATTTTCAAAACGAGGATCATACGTGTGGTATGACATATTACCACAACTTATAAAAGAGTATAACAACAAATATCATCGTACCATTGGAATGAAACCTATCCAGGTAAATAGTGCTAATGCCAAAATTGTATTACAACGCATCAGAAATAATACAACACCTAAATTGAAAAAGTTGCAACCAAAAAAGTTTAAAGTCAACGATAAAGTTCGTATAAGCAAATACAAAGGTGTATTTAGTAAAAGATATCTACCAAATTGGACTAATGAAGTATTTACAGTTTATAAAGTGCAACCAACTATACCTGAAACTTACTTATTAAAGGATAACAAGGGTGAATTACTTCAAGGTGGATTCTACGGACATGAATTGTTGAAATCAACAGTCGGTGATGTATATCTTGTTGAAAAGGTATTACAAAGGAAAAAGGATATGGTTAAAGTCCGGTGGTTAGGATTCGATAAAAGTGAAGACTTTTGGATTCCTTCAAAAGACTTGGTATAGTAATTTAATAGCTCATTGTGTGTTTAACCTTGACACAAGATGGAGATTGTACAACAAAAAGATCGATTTAATATCAATAATATTGATGAAATGACGGTTGACAATGATAAGTTAAATCATGGAAAACATGGTGAATTACTACCAAATACGATAAGATGTCTAATAACTGGTCCTTCAAATTGTGGAAAAACAAATGTTGTTTTTAACCTTCCTAAAAGATTGCGCTTTAACAATATATACATTTTTTCAAAATCATTGCAACAACAAAAATATCAATTATTGGATAAAGTACTTGCAAGTGTACCTGAAGTGAATTTCTACAAGTTTAATGCCAGTGAAACAATTATGCAACCAAATGAAGCAAAACCATTTTCTATTTTTATTTTTGACGATGTGTCTTGTGAAAATCACGACACTATAAGGAATTACTTCGCTATGGGAAGACATCATAATATCGATAGCATTTATATTGGTCAAACATACAGTAAGATTCCAAAACAACTCATAAGAGACAATGCAAATATGTTGATCATCTTCAAGCAAGATGAAACAAATTTAAAACATATATATATATATAATGATCATGTAAATGCGGATATGGCATTTGAAAAATTTAAAGTAATGTGTGGCAAAGCATGGAATGAGAAATATGGCTTTCTCGTTATTATGAAGGAAGAAGATATTAAAAATGGTAGATATCGTATAGGGTTGGATAAATTTGTATTTATGCGTTGAACTACCGATGCTACATCTAGTTACACGTTGAACTTCACAGTGTAAACATGGTGAATCAAGAAAAACTATTGAAAGAAATAAAATCACTCAGTGATTCTATTAGGATGAAGAATCGTGCATTGAGGATGGGTTTAAGTGAAAGAGAAGAATTTCTAGAGACTACATTTAAACCTATTACGGAACCTTTAAAACAGATATCAGAAACTATTGGTAAACCTCGTTATGAAGGAGATGTTTTACTACCATTTTCTAAACAAGAAGTACAAGCATTAAAAAAGAAGAAGACGATGATTCATATACAAGTGCTAGTGAGCAAGAAGAAACAAAAGAAGAAGAAGAACCAATTGTTGAAAAGGAAGAAGAACAGCCAATACCTGAAGCTGAACAATCTATTCCAAATTTAACTCAATTGAGTAGCGATATATTACAACATGGACCTCTTGGAAGAAAATATATAATGAAAATGCTACATGACATGAAATCAAACCCGAATTTGAGTAGATCACACGTATACGGAGCAAGAATTGATGGGAATGAATTAAAGATCGGCGACTCAAAGCTTGAAATAACACAAGACGATTACATCATTATTGGTGAGCATAAATATAAAGGAACAAAAGGACTTTATGAATTAATTTTAAAACATACCACTAAGATATTCATCCAAAGATATAAGTGTTTTTAAGGAGATTCTACAAAATACTAACGCTCATAAAAGAAACTACTTAAAGGATGCAATGATTAATCGTTCACGTGCAACAAAATATAACATTGTTATAAAAAAGTTGTTTCCTCCACGAAAATTGCCAACATTACGTACTGCACCAGCGGTGAGACAACCACTGAAAAGAAAATCTTTATCACTTATGGATTTATCACTTCTTGAACAACATGGTAAAAAGAGTAAAGGAGACACTTCAACATCTGGCAAAGGATTGATGAAAAATCTATACAATACGAATGTGATTTACTACAACGACATCAATAAATTGGTTGATAGAATGAGACTATTGCATGAAGCCATGGAAGCCGGTCATACAGGTTTAAATAATGAATGGGTAGCTCTGATTGACGAACTCAGGAATCGCGGCATAATCGTATAATTGTCCGCGGATATATAAGAGTTGCAGGCGTATAATGTGTCAGTTCTAACATGAGCGTCGACAAGTTCGGACGATACTCCGCGTTAGGAGTGCAAGTTAGAGAAAACAGAAAAAGAAGTGGATTACCGCAAACACCCGAAGGTGACTATAACATAAATAATAAACGTTTAAAGTTTGTTAGAGATCCAGAAGAAGATGGAGATGCAACAAATTTAAAAACAGTAAAGGAGGAAACATCTACAAGCTTAAAACTCGACAACAACCAACTGTATGATGCAAAATCTCACAGAGTTATTAATGTTGCAAAACCAGTCAACAATGGAGATGTTGTTAATAAAGGCTATTTTCTATCTGCGATGGAATACGCTTTACTGTTGGAAAAGACTAAAAGTGGAAAAAAGTACAATGCTTTAAATTATAAAATAACTAATGTGGCAGATCCAACCGAGGTTACAGATACAATCAATAAGCGTTATTTGCACTCTGTAATACCAGAAAAGAAAAAAGATGGATTTTCCTTCTATAAATATACTATAAACGATATTGGATATCCTAAAGAAGAAAGTGATGGTGTTAATATAAAATACATTAAAGATAATTGTATTTTATATAATGGTGCTGTTATTGATTGTCATGGAAAAGTGTTGTCCAATCTGAAAGATGGTTCAACTCCATCGGATGCTGCTACCGTGAGACAAATGAATGAAAGCTTGAAGAAAGGAACATCCGCTTTTGTTAAACAAAATCAGGTGGTGTCAAAGAAAGGTGATGAGTTTATGCAAGGAAGTGAAAAGTTTACCTTACTACAACTACAAAATAACAAGTGGGATGGAAAAAATAAAAGATTGTCAAATATAAGTTTAGGCACGGAAGAACATGATGCTGTTATTTTAACACAAGTGCCACAACTATCAGCTACTGGTGTTAACTTTATATGTGGAGGTAGACGATTGACCCATGTAAAATCTGGTAAAGATGATAATGATTGTGTTGTTGTGAAACAAACTATAGTTTTAGATAAAATAAATAACTTATATGATGGAAAAATAGAAGAATATCTAACATATCAGCAGGAATAGCTCCGAATGATGTTGCTACTATTAATCAAGTTATAGCAACCTCTAATAACGATCCATCTGTGTATACATGTAATGGTAAACGTATCACAAATCTTGATAATCCAACAGATTACAAAGATGCTACTAATGTAGAGTATGTAATGAATCTTGTAGGTAATGCAGTTGTTGATATGCATAATCATATAATTGGTAAATCAAATCACGATAAAATCGAAGGTGCTAAGAGAGAAAAATGGATTAAAGATACCATCATCGATATATACGGGTAAAGCTTGTGAATATTTAAGTATGGAATACACAAAAAAAAGATTCATTATCATAAAGTATTTCATAGAGTGAAGACGTTGGTTACATAAAACAGCATAATGAAGACCGTATCGCTCAGTCGTCGTCAAGACAGCGGCAAGAGAGGACGTGGTTTAACATCAGCTGCATTATCCCTGTTCAGACGGATTCCAATTGGTGCTGTTGTGAATCGAGCGATAGACGCTTTACCATACGAATTACATCTGCCCGGAGGTTATCAATATTGTGGACCTGGAACTAAGTTGTCAAAACGTTTAGCAAGAGGAGATCCTGGAGTTAATAAATTAGATCAAGCTTGCAAAGAACACGATATAGCATATTCAAAGTATAAAGATTCAACAAATAGATCAATAGCGGATAAAATTCTAGCGGAAAAAGCTTGGCAAAGAGTAAAATCAAGTGACGCAAGTATTGCAGAAAAAGCAGCGGCTTGGGCAGTAACTACAGCCATGAAGACGAAAGCAAAGTTAGGTGCTGGAAGACGTCGCAGAGGAAGACCTGCAAAAAGAAGCGCTCCCAAAAGAGGTGGAAACATTAAAAAAGGACATCGTAGAACTCGTAAGGCAAATGTAAAGAAGACTTCTGTTTGGCAAATGGTAAAAAACGGAGCAGGTTTATACCTAAGACCATACCGTGTGTACTAAATAAAAACAATCAATTGATAATTCCAAATAAAGCCTTAACAAATCATCAGTTAAATGATTATGTAAAATGTTTGAAAATACAATTTTTTCGAGGAGTTTTTATGAAAGATGCATTACCAACTAAAATATGGGAAAATGAAACTGGAATAGTAAATTTGGATTCCACCTATGGTCCAGGCACTCATTGGGTATGCTATAAAAAGCTCGGACAAACCGTTTACTACTTTGACAGTTTTGGCCATCTACCACCGCCGAAAGAACTGCAACATTATTTTCGAAACTCCAAAAACATTTTTTACAATTACAAAAGAGAACAACCTAACAATACTGAAATATGTGGGCATTTATGTTTGGAGTTTCTAGCAAAGAGTGTCAGTCAGCTTTAAGATGTCATCGTATACAGTGTCACTGAGTGGAAATTCATCCACATTAAAAAGTACGCTATTCCCAGCATTGCGTCTATCCAAGGAAAGATTATGGGAAGCGGCATTACTTGATTTGACTACCTACAACTCAATTCCCAATGTTACGGAAGGAAAGAACAATTTACTACATTATTATGAAACTAAGGATGCTTCAGGAAAATACTCAGAATTGAAAATAATTACATTTCCTACTGGAGCTTATGAAATTGATGATATAAACCAATTACTACAGAAACAACTCGGAGAAGAAAATATTACCGTTAAAGGAAACAATAATACTTTAAAAGCAGAAATAACTTCGAAATATTATATTGATGTCAGCTTGGAAAACTCCATTGGCAGTTTACTTGGATTTACAGATACAAAAAAGAAAATCTTAACTCCTGGAACTACTCATTCAGGTAATACAACTGTTACAATATTGAAAGTCAATAGTATCGATGTAACGTGTAATATTATACACGGATCGTATAGAGAAGGAGTGAATCAGCATATTTTACATACATTTTATCCAACAGTGGCTCCCGGTTTTAAAATTGTTGAGAAGCCACAAAACTTGATATACCTACCGTTAAACACCTGTTTCATTTCAGACATCGTACTGAACATATTGGATCAAGACGGTGTTAGTGTTGACTTTAGAGGAGAAACGATAACTATACGGATACACATCAGAGCGGCAACATAAAAGTCGACATGGGATTATCATTTAAACCGCAACGGAAGAGTCGGGAGCTCAGTAGCTCCTCGACATTGGAAGAGTTAACATCGGACAACATTCGTTTTCTACAGAAGATTGGATTGAAACTTAACAACGATGGATATCCTGGATATATCTCAAGGACCGACATTCGACGAAACACTATAGAGAAGGAATATCACACGCACAACCCTTACACTTCATCAAAATTAAACAATAACGATGAAATAAGGATTCCCATTCAACAACAAGATATTTACACATTACCGTGTGAAAGTTATTTGTACATTGAAGGACCGGTATTAAATTGGATGGAAAA
Organism: Neoaliturus tenellus; assembly: GCA_030545055.2. Classification (NCBI taxonomy): domain Eukaryota; kingdom Metazoa; phylum Arthropoda; class Insecta; order Hemiptera; family Cicadellidae; genus Neoaliturus; species Neoaliturus tenellus. Next base: position 90,967 of record JAQYXR010000308.1, on the reverse strand, counting down.
ACTGCTTCAACAGTTCCTTTTATAAATAACCCGATGGCATATCTTTTTGATGAAATAAGATATGAGATATCAGGGGTGACAGTTGATTCGACATAAAAGGTTGGTTTAACAACGACATTGAAAGGATTAACATCATTAACACCGCATGAGAAGAATTCAATAGTCACCGCCGGATGGGTTGCCCCTGATAAAGACACTATAACACCGGATTCCAACGGTCACTTTGATTTTCATGTACCTTTACGATTGCTTTTGGGATTCGCTGAAGATTACAAACGAATAATAATAAATGTCAAACAAGAATTGGTATTACTCAGATCTTCAACTAACAAGGACTTGATACTTGCAGACCCTGCAACTACGGAAGATAAACTGGAATGGCAACTACAATTGGATAAAGTTGTTTGGAGAGTACCTCATGTAAGATTGGCCGATGAACATAGAATCGTATTATTGAGAAAGTTAAAATCTGACCGTGATATTGTGATGCCATTCCGAAGTTGGGAATTCCATGAATATCCTACACTACCTCAGACAGAACGACAAACATGGACCGTTAAGACATCAACTTACTTGGAACGGGCAAGGTACATAATACTCGGTTTTCAAACTAAGCGAAAAGATGTTATCACTGCAAATGCCGGTCAATTTGATCACTGTAAAATAAAGAATTGTAAAGTTTTCTTAAACTCTCAATTCTTTCCGTATGACAATTTGAATGTCATGTTCAGCAAAAAACGTTTTTCCATTTTATACGATATGTATGCAAGATTTCAATCGTCATATTATGGAAAGACTAATACACCACTATTAGCGCCTGACCAGTATTATTCCAAGGCTCCGATAATTGTAATCGATTGTTCAAAACAAAATGAATCGGTAAAATCATCAAGTGTGGATATAAAAATTGAAATGGAATTTGAACAACCAGTAGCGGATGGAACCTCAGCATATTGTCTAATTCTACATGATAAAATAGTTACTTACACACCACTGACCGGAATTGTGAAGAATGTACTTTAAAAAGAATTAGTACAACGACTGCAGATTTTTGAGGTTAGAATTATCTGCTTCAATTTTTGAGGTTAGAATTTCGTTTGTGAAAAACAAGTTGAAAACAAACATTTATGTGATCGTATAAATTTCAAGGATTTCACGAAAAACATAAAAGCGAGAAAATCATGAGTGGAAAGTTCATTTTATCTTCGACCGTCGTATGGGAAACATCGTTCGCAAGATGAGTTGTACTAACGGAGAAGAAAATACACCTCTAATGGATGAGAATAGTTCAGATATAGAAAAACAAGTTGAACGAGAAATGGACGAGTTCCTCAAGTTTAACAAACATAAGAAGAGAGAAGAAGAAAAAGAAGAAGGAAAAGCTGAAAAAGAAGTAAAAAGAAAAAAGGTTGAAGTTAACATTACAACTAATATTTTAACAGAAGTATTTCTTTGGATTTTCTACCCCATTTCTTCATGCATGACGAAAAGTATTTCAGTTGGAATTTTAAAATCATTGGATTATTCACCGATTGTTATTTTAAATCATGGAAATAAAATGGTTACATTCACTGAAACTTCTTGGGAATCATTTATGAAACATTTACATCTTTTGGAATGTTATTTGAGTAACAACACATTTGGAAGAAGAACAAGATTAAGTTTATTGGAATCAAATATTGAAGTTGATATAGTGAAACATCGTGGGGGACAAATGGTTCGCTTCAGAGATTTAACTAGACATGATGTAAAATTACATTTGACTAAAGAAGAATTTTACACTTTAAGTTGTACTACCGGTCCCGTCACCAGATATTTGAAACAACTAATATTTTCAAATGCAATAATCAAAGACTATCTAATCGATACATTGGAAAGACAACTTTTCGTTCCAATTTTATACGGTCCCGTGGATACTTCAATTTTTAATCGAATGCCTCAAGAAGTGAATATGTGGAGACAATTGAACAACTATCACACCAACTTTAATATCGACGAAGAAGCGCAAGAAGTTAAAGAAGAACAATCGTGTTTGTAATACAAGTCAGTTGCTGACGAGACTTCATCATGAACAAACGGGTTTCGTTTTCTAATGCGCCACATATAATGTAAATTAAAAAAGGTATAATTGAATTTCAAGCTTTTCGAGGAAATGATGGAAATTTTATTATAAAAGAATTAGTAATTTTGGATATGAACACATGTGTAGTTTATCATTACTTATTCAAACCTCCATTACCATTCAATAGACTAACAACTAAAGCGAAAGTTACAAACAAATGGTTGTACAAACATTTTCACAACTTAAGATGGGATGAAGGTTTTATTAATTATAACATGATGCCGCACATTATGAATCATTACTGCAAAGAGTTCAAAACTATCTACACAAGAGGATTGGAAAAAGCTAATTGGATACAATCATTTACAAGCAACGAAGTGATAAATGCAATAATAGATAGAGATTTTCAATGCTACTTCAATGAACTTTGTATTTCATCAAAGAGTTTTAAGCATCGAAGGTCACAGTGCGCTTTGAAGAATGCCTACCGCTTAAATAATTTCCTTCAACAGAATGGTGGGGGTAATGTCGGTAATAAAAGTGAGAGCGCTACCATGACGCAGCATGAGTATTACTCGAACCTCCGAAGAGACAAAATCTCCGACGGACATTATTATTAACAAGAAGTTTAAAAGAAGATTAACAATAACATCAAGATGGCATCGCAGAACTTTCTTCAAAATTTGGTTGATCAATTCAACGCTCATTCTAAATCAACAATCTTACCGAAGAAGAAATTTTCTGAACTAAAAGAAGAAAAACATTACATCATACATACAATCAAGAAGATGGACACTTCAATTGGTGATGCTATTAATTGCACATTGAGCGAGGCGCCGTATACAGTTAGTGACGAACCGAAGTTTCAAATCTTCCTACCGAAACGGTTTGTACAACTTCTACAAAATGAAGATCTTCGAGTTATTCAACCTGGCGCACTCTATTTAGTTTCACACGGACCGAGTGGAAACAACTCAACTGAACTAACTATTCATGTAACACCTACTACTAACTAGTTTGTACATAACATTGTAAATATATGTGTTTGTAATGGTTTCTCAATAAAGATGATATAAAACAAAAAAAAATAAATAAAAGAAGCAACATATTGTTATGTCTTTGTACATAGCAATATGTTGCTTTTTTTTAAAATTCCACGGGATGACCTTGACCCATTTATGTGTCATAATAAAAGTGAAAATCAACTTGTGAAATTTATCAGTCTACGACTACCTTTCATACCGTACACATCTCGCTCTCTATAACTAAATACAAAAACTTCAACATGTCCCTAAAGGTCAAGTGTGCATCTTACGATACCAACACCATTACGAGTTTTGAACAACTTGAAGATTTAACCAACGAAATGCGAGTTTTACTTACCGGTGGTTATCACTTAACTGTTGATGTTAGTGCTACTAATGTAAGGATGTTTACTAAAACAAAATACTGCGATGATGAAGTATTTCTTTCTACACAACCTACAACATCTTCATCGCCGACTGGTCAACATAACATCAAGTTCCACAAGTACTACCAATGTTAAATAACTTTTAACAAATAAAACTAAGGAATCACGTGATCAATGTCAAGTTGATAAAAAGGGTGTGATACTTGGATAACTAATCATTCGCTTCCCAACTCTCGCTGCGTCAACACCTATTTTTAAAGATGTTATACAGAATGATGATTGAACTTGATGGAAAGATCTATGGAAAATATTACAACACCGTTGAACAAATGACAGAAGATTTAGAAATATTAACCCGAGAAGGATATCAGGCTAAATTAATTTTAAAATTTCCTGAAGTACATCCACTATCGACTGAAGAACTTATCGCTATGGCTAAAGCGGAGAGAGAGAAAAAGTCTGAAGAAAACAAACAGAAACAAACTTCTTAAGTATCAATTTTCCTTACATTAGTAAGGTATAATTTTTTAAAAACTTCGTTTGGATGACCTTGAAATTAACCCCCAACCACTTTTTGTAGTACATAAAACTGACTATTCAACACTATACACTCTTATTCTTTCACTGGACTCAGCAGCGTCAACATGGAAAAACAAAATTACAAGTACGAACCTCGTTACTGTTGTGAACAACAGTGTACAGATTTAGGACCAATGATGGTGGACGGGTTAGCTTGCACTAAGTGTGAATTTTTCGGATCTTGTTACTGCAAATGCAAAACAAAACAACTACCGCCACCGGAATTGCGAACTTTCAAATTTTACAAATCAAGATATTTTCATACATGCTGTCCTCAAAGATGTTTCAAATTTCATCCTCTCGATCTAGCTCATTGTCAACGCACCAAGTCTCATTAAGATGATTTTTGTACACATATGATAAAAAGATGTAAATACAGGTCGGATTGGTATTCAGATCCTGTTGAACCATCGAATGTGTAATTTCAGTTTTACACTCTTTTTTTAAACTTCAATTGGATGACCTTGAGATTTCCCCCCCCACCATTGGTTTTTTTTAGATTTCCCCCACCATAAGGCTTTTAGATTTCCCCCACCATTAGTTTAAGTTTTGTATCTTATTGAATCCACCTTTGAATTATTTCACTTCCAACATTCTAACTAACAACATGGGAACACCTTTCGTCAGGTTTCATCATATAATAACTGAGAGGGAAGAAATGGAAGAATTGTTTCAAAACTTGCTTGCTATAATGGATAGATATTATATGAGATGGATCAGAATTGATGTTCAATATTTACGTCCTGGTGAATTATCTTCATCATCACAGAGTGAGGAGGACGAGGCAAATACTCCAGCTAAGATATTTGAATTAAAAGACGAAGAAGAAGAACTTAGCTTTTTATTTAATCATAAGCTCGCCGTTAAATAAGCCCCCTCCCTTGGCGGCGTTCCTCATTTACTCACCGACTCTCCAACGATGAACAACTCTCCATTGGCACGGATGAATTCTAGTTTTGAAATAAACTCTAAAGAAGAGTTACAAGCTATTTTTAATATTTTACAAGAACTTGTAGATAATTTTACAACTATCAAAATGAATTTGGAAATAACATACGATTGTCCTATTTGTGATAAGGTTGAAAGTTCGGACGAAGACAGTTTACTAAATCTAACTCCTGCACCATCTGACACTACTGACGGTAATAATGAAGAGCAAAATCTTTCCCCCCACCACTTTTTTATTTAACTAACATTTCTCGCTTTCACTCCTCATTCCGTCTTCGACTTTTGTACTATCAACATAACTTCTTTTAAAATTTCAAACACTAACACAATCATGATGGATATGATGGATGAAGTTCCCTTTGTAACTAGAATGGAAGAGGATAAATTGAAATTGGAAATTAAACGATTGGAACTTGAAAACCAACTCGAGATATTACGTTTCTTCAAACTTGTCAAATACGTCATCTGGGGACACTGCCTTTACCTTATCCTCGTCGTCGGCGTTTACTTTTACAACTCCGTATTTCATCACAAAAATTCAACCTGTATTGCACATTGATTGTATTTGTTTTTGCACATTGATTGTATTTGTTTTTACGAATAAAGTTCAAAAGAGTCTTCTACCTATCCCGCTATCACCGGGTAGTTCAACTCTCAGAACTATTTCCTGTGGTAGCGGGATAGGCTTTTTTAAAACTTACTCGGGATGACCTTGACATACTTTCCGTACCCCACATTATCAAGTTGAATTTCAGTTTTGTACTGACTTTTGATTTATGCGCAAATTTAGTTCAACCGAGCGCCATCTCCACTCCCCCCATTGATTAATTCACCATCTGACAGGCCGGAAGCCCTAGACCCCCCATTAACTGGCATTTACAGTCACGCATATATTTCGACGCGTCATGTTTCATTCTTCATTCTCGTTCTATCCGCGGAACTTAACACTTCTATTTACCTTCTCTCTCTTGTGATGGCTGCGCAATGTTTCAACTGACTTTTATTTTCGTTCAACTGTTAGAGTTTTGTTAACACAGTCGAATTACAATTTTGAACTAACTTTTAATTTATGCGAAGTTTTAATTCAACCCCGGTTAATTTATGCGCAAATTTAGTTCAACTCCCAGTTGTTGAATTTCAGTTTTGAACCTACTTTTAATTTATGCGCAAATTTAGTTCAACTCCCGATTGTTAAATTTCAGTTTTGAACCAACTTTTAATTTATGCGCGAATTTAGTTCAACCCCCCAGTTGTTGAATTTCAGTTTTGAACTAACCAATATTTTATGCGAAGTTTTAATTCAACCCCGGTTAATTTATGCGCAAATTTAGTTCAACCACCAATTGTTGAATTTCAGTTTTGAAATAACTTTTAATTTATGCGCAAATCTACTTCAAACCCTCACCCCACCTCCCCCAACCTCATTTAATATTCGACCGGAAGACGCCTGCCCCGGAACATGGCTTCCGGCGGCACGTGGCTGGTTTTGAAAGTGGCTTTTTCTATCTACTCAGTTTTACCAAATTAATGAAAAATAAGTCAGATTGGTTATGTTCAAACTTAAGAACTCCTCATCAATTATTCCTGATGATGTACGTATATTCATCATAAAGCCGAGTGCATGCTTACTTTCTAACCCATTGCAATTAATAAACAATTAATTCACAACTGTAATTTTCCCGGAAAACTTGAAACTGTCTAAAGCCGTCCTAATTATAAAAAATAAACAAGAGAGGATTAAGATTATCAACCTACAACCAATTACTTAAACATCTTTTTTTAGATATTGAATTAATGGTTCATGACCAACTACCATCTCTAATTTCTAATAAACAATTTGGATTTATGAAGAATCCAACCTGCCAGCTTTATACATTCTGCAATATTTTTTGTAGACACAAATAAATCATAATTTCAACAGAGAATGAACATAGATAATTATAGCATAAGGTTAAAAAATTCCATTGAAACTCCAAGTTGTAATTCATCATTTTATCAAAAAAGTTCCGAAAATATGTCAATTTAAATATAAAATAAATTACCTGAACATTAAAAAAAAATTACAAATTAGAAAAAGTTTTAAAAAACACTAAAATAAGACCTGTAA
>JAQYXR010000308.1:0-83837 GCA_030545055.2 Neoaliturus tenellus | reverse complement strand
GTAATGTGGCATGTGAGAGTCCGCTTCCTCGATTAGCCTTTTAGTGTACCAGAGCAAACTCTAGTATTTCCAGCTTAAAGACTAGCAGAGCTCAAGGTATTAATGAGATAATAGTCGAATTAATCAAAGACCTTGGTAAAAATCCTACGAAATTGTTGTTGAGCCTGATGATGTGCAGGCAAGATGCATATACCAAAGGCATGGAGAAAAGCCCATGTGGATGCACTGTTTATAAATGGGAAAGATCCTAATGATCTGAAGAACTTTAGACCGGTTTTTATTTTATGGCAGACATAAAACTTTTTTAATGCCTGATGCTCAATCAAGTTGGCGATTTCTTGGAACAAAAGAACATTCTATAACAGGCAGATTTTCAATCAGGCTAATCGTGCTGTGGCCCAGTCTTGAACCTGATCCAACACATTGAGGACGGTTTTGAACGATACATTACAGGTGTTGCTTTTGTCGATTTAACTGCCACCTATGGCACTGTAAACCACCGAAGACTGTTAGAAAAATTGAACAGAAACACAAAAGCCTATCAGATGACTTTAATGATAGGAATTTTTCGACATATCCGGCGGATTTTGGTTTTTTTTCTGGCAAAGAAGGAAAATTATTAAAATATAAAGAGAATGGTATCAATAGAATTGTAAAACCACCCTTTCATTCTCCTCCACGGTGACATCAAGACCAATCCGCGACGACGGCCGGCCGCCGGGGTTATATCTGGCTGTTGAAAACCTTCCAACTCAAATTCCCTGACCTTTCAATATTCAACTCCATTTACGCTCGAACAAGGTTAAAGTCGAGCGGAAGAAGTTACGTGTGAGGTCTCGAATTTTTAACTCAATTTTCAACTCCCGGCTACGTTGACCAGCGCTTAAGATATTCCCGGACTACCTAGACTAGAGCTTTCAAACTGCCTATCCGTAAAACAATTAAGAAGGGGCTGTGTAACTTGGGTCACCCAGTATAATTTGGTGTACAAGTAGAACAAATTTAATTGTTAGTCACAAATAAACTTCAGTGGCAAAATATAAAACGCATTTATTTTTTTAAACAGGTTTTTTGGTTCCTTAAACAATAGCTGACACTGAATTTAATATTTTCGGATAAGTTGCAGTGTTTGCCTACAATGCGTGAGTGCATTGGAAAGAACTATAATTATCAGAAAAATCGGCCATGTGACTAAGGGAAGCTTTAGATCTGTTTTCAATTATAGACAAAGTTTAAAATTTTTTCTAACGTTTGTTAAGAAACGCAAAAGACCTATCCTTCGTAGAGTTTTTATAGAAAATTAAACTCAAGGCTTCTACTATTATGTTCCTCACTTAACATTCTGCTCTTATTTTTAAAAACAGAATACCGTAGTTTTAGGTCATCAATGTGTTTAACTGGTAGGCCATAGATTGTAATTACTATATATATTTTTTACAACACCGAAATTTGCAATTTGCTTTATTTCGGATACCATATGGTATAAAAAACTAACTGTAGAACACCTGCACAAAGGTGAAACCCATAATTTACGTGTTACAGCAATAACTGACTCGAAACCAAGAACTGATGTGGAGCACGGGTCCCAATAAACTTAGTATATCATAAAAATCTCAGGGAGTAGTACAAGAAGTGATATTCTTGAATGTAGACAGGCGGGAATTGCAGCCGGTGCTGATAAGGTGTGTACCCAAGTGGGCTGATAAGAAGCGGCAGTTACAGTGGCGCGATGCGTACATCACCCGTCACCTCACCGCCGCCACCAATGACTGATGGGATGACACTGGTGATAAAGCCAAGGTCAGTGGTCTTGCCTATGTTTTGTGTTGCGTCCTAAAATTCTTTTCAAAGTGTTTGGTTTAAAAATAGTTCATTATGTAATAATTATATCACCTCTTTACGGTGTGTGTATAATCTTTCAATACAAAGGAGAAACTATATAGGTGTCTGTGCAGATTCCTGTGTGTAATGATTAAAATGTGATACAACAACATAAGGTAAATATGTGTTTTACAAGTCAATAATGTTGTGTTTTACCTGTACAAATCTTGTTACCAAATAATTTAACTGTGTTTGGGATATGAAAGAAACATGTTATTATACAAACCTTATAAGTGTTTTGTTTCGAATCTTTCTTTCGTAGTTTATTTTTCTGAAACATATTTCTCAAAGTTAAGCTATAATAAGAAAGCCCTCTTTTAGACCTTATTTTGAGTGTTAAGGTGTTCAATATTTTTGTTACTTCAAATGATAATTAACTATTTGTTTTATTAGATTTGCTAACGTGTTGATTTATATTTTGATATTTTATTCTTTCATTGATAATGAAGTAGAATGTTTTAAGCTCAGGTTTAGTTATGAATGTACCAAGAAGTTAAATATCGTTATAATTACTAATTCTAGGACTAACTGTGTTTCAGAACTGAAATTTACGAAGCGGACCATTTATAGTACCATGTTTTACTGAGGTAAGATTCATAGGAAGGGTTATGTACTACATCCGAATTGACATTTAGTTGTGTGTTTCTAACAGAGGACAGAAAATGAGTAAATACACTCTGTAAAAGCTTTAAATGGAATTAACTTTATCATGGTGCAATCCACATTTAATATTAAAACAGATTGATGGTTAAGATATACAATTTATATGCAGGATTATACAACACTCTCAAATACAATTGAGTCAAATCCCTTTTTATCGTGGACATAAAACTAACATTAGATAAAATACTGTAACAATAAAAAAATAACAAAACTTCTATATTGACAAATTTATTTTATTGCTGAATAAAATAATAAATACTTGTATTTACTCAATAGAAAATAAAATATTTGTAAACAATATACATTTGAACACTGGTTTGTTGTTGAGTTCTTAAAATCTTTAAATTTATATAAGTTTTACGATCATTTAAAAGGAGTTTGTAATCTTTTTAATTAATTTAATTATATTTATTAATTTCATAACTAAGTCCACTGTCAAAAAGTTTGATTACAATATTTTAAATCAAAACACATATTATCTACATAATATCTAATAATATCTAAATAATATCACATAATGTCTAAATCATTACCTTTGAAAAAGTCATTTCGATTTTCAAGGTTTTACGAAAATAATATTTTGTAAGATGATGCACAACAAAGTATTTAACTAATTTCAACATATAGAATACGTTATTATGTTTAATATGTTATCATTTTGTTGTTCCATTTGTAATAATTTCTTTGTATATTTTTTGTATTCTAATGGTCTAAACAGTGTTTAATCTAATTTCGTAATTGATTTATAATAGTACAAATAAATATAATTTATAACTAAATAAGTTTACAGAAGTAGCGTTTAACGTAAAAAATTTTGAAAAAGGAGATAATTAGAAGCTTATCAAGTAGCATATACCATCGCTTAAACAATGCCAAAACCAATGCAGATACGCTCAAAACATGAAACTGGATATATTTGTTGTGCAATAGTTATAATGGTTTTGCTTATTGTTAATCTAAAGTTAAATACTCCAAAATTCATAGATACATAATTTTGTACACTTTATTATAGTCAATATATTTGTGTTATGATTGTCTATCGTGGTCGGAAGTATGTAAATCTTACTAAGTAATCCTCCATCAAAAAATTGTTACGTTGTGTGTTTTCTTATGTAACTATGAAATGAGCTAATTCGAGGTAAAAAAATACTTTAACTTTATTCTACTTTTATAAGTAATAATAATAATGATTTTATATTGTAAACAACACTTATTATAAATTATTTTCGTAAAAATGTTTTGAGATCCACTAATTTAGTATGGTATTACCTCTTTAGAGGTTAAGGTCAAGAAGGTTGTCATTAGGCAAGCCAGATGCCTAATGTATTTCATTTGTTTGAAGATAACTACCATATTCTTGAAATATTATATATTTAATAGTTGTAGCCTATATCCATGGGAGCGAATATTAAGCTGAAGTCTTGTAATAATAGAAAAATGTATATATAAACAATTTCCTCATGTGTATTATGTATATTTCATAATCTCTCATCAAAATACCAATTAAATACAAAACGTAATAAATCAATAAATAATTATTACTATATATCCCTTTTGTAAATTTTTGCAGGATTATCTCATAAATTTTTCTTTCAATAAAAACATTTTAATGTTACTGACACTGTAAAAAAATACATTAAAAAAATTTCTAAAGACTTTCTTTTCAATTAATTAGCCCTTATAACTAATATTTGTATAGAGTAACGTGATAATAATGATTGATAATATTTTTTTGGATTAAATAAGTCAACAATTCATCCATCCTAAATCTTGGATGCCCAAAATGTTGTCCAAATTTTCGTCATGTAATTTATATTTATTTTTCAATCCACGCCAGATGAAATCGGTGTCTTTTCCTGCAAGAGCCACTCGCAAACAATCAAGAAATACAACTGGCCGAGCCTTTGCTTTGCCAATGAAATACTCCTCGCCCTTATCAGAACATAAACGCCTCGCTGAGATAAAATATATTATTTACGACATCAATTGAGGGGAGCATAATTCTTTCTGTGTCAGAGATGCATACGGGAACGATAGAAGACTATGGGAATCATGCGTGCTGTCTTGTTCCTGTCATGTCTTCTGTTTTTGGCTAAATCCGGTGAGGGCGCGACGGGACTGCTCGTACTCGTCAGTGCTCCTGTCCTACACGTTCTCCCACAGGGCGAGGGTCATCCCCAACTTCGAGCCCTTCATCATCACCCCCGAGGAGGACCTGCTGGACATCCTCCTAGACCCTCTCAATATCACCGTAATCGCTACTTCTCCGCGGATGAGGTCGGCACCCATGTCGACATGCCGGGCAGGTTCCACGTGGATGGATACCGAGTTGGGAGATAGGCTTCTGTGACTTCTTTTTGGTGCCGGGTAAGTGGATAAGGTTGTTGGTGGAGGATTAGGGTCATCGCCGGGCATATGGTGCTGGTTTATTCGGACTTGAAGTTAGTGTTGTGAATATTTTATTTATCTGAGAGGTCATTGACCTTGGTGATGTTCATCGATAGCCACTTTATAGCATTGGTCAGTGATGGACCACTTAATGTGATCTTAATTAAATGAAAGTTAGTTGGTGACGTGGATTCAAGATGGTTGACAGCTATTGGTGATGTGGCATTTAATACGGGTATACTAAAGGAAAACGACTTTATGGATTTTTATAATAATAAACCTCATATAAAGAAAAATAACAAAAATGTTAATTCTTTATATAAATATTATTTTAATATTACACAATTTTATTTTTCTTTTGAAGCGGAAATCCTTAGTTTATTATTACATGAAGCTTCATTTGTTTTATTTTAAAAATAAATAACAATGATTAATCAAAGGTTGATTCAGAAAATAACTTATTTATTCAAGGCCAAACATGGATGAACTACAATAGTTTATTTATTAATGAATTTAGATTTTTTTAAGTAGTTGGTGTTAGTCAACAACACTCATGCCCACTCTTCTTTAGTTATATTTGATGAGCATGGTAACATTACCAGCGTCTTAACAAATATTAATAATAATAGCACCAATAAAAATGATCGTAGAAATATATAATTTATAAATTACATTGAACTTTTCTTAAATTGAACCTTGGTGTTGTTATCAAACATTATAATTAAATTTTAATTAATTTTCGATAATAATAACATAATAAAATATCATAAAATAAAATTCTTTAACCAATAAAAATTTCATTTATTTTATATGAATTGAATTCATGTTTTGTATTACTTTGTTTCTGTTTTTTGTTTTAACTTTTATAAATTTTTATTAATTCAATATTTTTATAAACTATTAACATTTATTTATTGGTCCTGTTTTTCCAAAAGTTAGTGTTTATTCAATATTGTAATAATTATGTTTTTAATAACTGCACCACCATCATCACGATTTTGTGTTGGATCATTAAATTTAAAGGTTTTTTTGTTTTATATTGTACTTATAAGCTCACATAATTTTATGAATTGCATTCAACCGGTAAATACTTTTTGTATTTTTAAATTCAAATCCAAGTTTAGTTAAAATTCATCATTCATATTGATTCTAAAAGACTTGTTCAGTCCTAACCAACCTTGCTGACTGTCTAAAGTTATTTATTCTAATATCATATGTTTTTATAATGTTTGCCTTGGTGACTGTCTAAAGTGGTTTAATTTCAATATCATATGTTTTTATAATGTTTTTTTTGTTTAAATTTATTCTCTGTTCTGTTGTCTCTCTCACCTCAAAATGTAATTAAAATGTCTCTTTTCAGTTTAAATGTTTTTCTTTTATTCATGCAGTGAGTTTTTTTTGAGATGAGAGAGACAACAGAACAGAGAATAAATTTAAACAAAAACAAAAACATTATAAAAACATATGATATTTGAAATTAAACAACTTTAGACAGTCACCAAGGCAAACATTATAAAAACATATGATATTGGAATAAATAACTTTAGACAGTCAGCAAGGTTGGTTAGGACTGAACAAGACTATTCGAAATAAATTAATTTAAATTAAATTAAGGTTAATAAATCGTAACTTTGATATTAGTTGCTGAGTTTGTTGTTTGCAATGTTATATTTTTGTTTAAAATGGTTAAATTATATTTATAAATTAAAGTTAAGCTTAAAATGAAATAAATAAACAAAAATTTATTACATTCAATGTCAAAGCTGTCACTATTTACTTTCGTATGAACAAAAATATATAAATAAATGTACATTTTAAAAGAGAATGAGTTATTAAAATATAACTATCAATAAACATTAATTAATCAGGTTTATATATGAGTTTACTTTTTTATTATCAGGGTATTCATAATCTAAAACAATATTTTAGATCCTATCATAACATTTAACAAAAAAACATTTTATAATTTAAATCAGCATAATAATGTGTGAGTCCAAAAATAGATATCATATGAATTTTATCATATTTACACTTGCAAATATTAAATTCATTTAATGTTCCTTTTACATATACAGAGTGTTTTTAAAGTCCATCAGGTCACATCATAATATGCTTAATTTTGTGAAATAAGCAAAAAAAAATTAATTGAATGTATATCCTAAAATTCTTATTTACTCAGATATCAACCATTTTTTCTTTTGATCATTTTTAAGTTACCATACACCTAAAAAACTTTGCGCCATTTGTTCAATCAATATGTTTAGTTGGCAAAAATTTAACCACCTCTCATCAGACAGCGTGTAAACTTTAATAAAAAAATAAATTGCGTCGATGGCGTCCATTTTTAAATTGTTAATTAAAATATCTTATAACCAGTAAATTTGAAAAAAAAAAATTAAATACAAAAAAGAGTTGTTAAATTATATTATCTAACCGATGATACCAGGATTGTAGTGACAAAAAATAACGGACTTATTTTGTTTTTCGACAGAAAAACAATATATTTGCATTTTATTTAAAGTAAATTCCTTTCAAACTTGGGACCGTTGGTTGGATAACTTAACTAATTTAACTTTTTCGTCTCTTGTAAAAGTTTGGTAAAAATTGACTTATTTGACTAAATTCTTTTCACTCCGCTGGGGAGCATAGGGCCACAACAACTGCTCGCCAACCATACCGGTCCCCCGCCAATCTCTCGAGCTCCTCCCACGTGTATCCCAATCTTTCGGTCCCTCTTATCACACTCCTTCTCCAAGTAACTCTTTGTGTTCCCCGGCCGCATACTTCCATGAGGGTTCCATTGCGCAGTGGTTCAGTAAATGCCATCGTGCCTCAGCGTATTTCCTAACCAACGCCACTTCCTTCTGGATATAAGGTTAGCCGCTAGGTCCAATTACAGTTCTCTTGGCAAATTCTCATTTGATATTACCATTGGCCACCTAATCCCAAGCATGGCCCTAAGTGAACTGTTTATAAAAACTTGGAGTTTCCTTAGCAGCGCTGCTGTAATCCTCCATGTTTCACAGCTATATAGCAAGACACTCAGAACATTGAATTAAGACTAGTTATTTTGGTCTTTATCTGAATATTCCTTGCTCTCTATATTGGGCTTAGCTGGTCAAAGATACCTTTTGCTTTATTGGTAAAGTCATCCTATCTAACACACTACCCAAGTATACAGTGCGCTCCTCCTTCTTCTAGTTGTTTATTTCCAATAGTGAGACTAGTAGATAAAATTTACTGGCAAAAAAATTTAACATGTAAAATTTTAAATGGCCTACATTTTGAACAAATTTGCATCATAAAAAATATTGTTTTGTTTAGGTTGACATTGGTATTATCATAGAAAAACTAAGCGAGTACAGAAGTCTCAGGCAATGCTAGTTTCTGTTACGCTAAATTTTGTAGTTGAGCAGGCCAGAACATAGAAGGCGCTGCGAGCAAAACCGGCCAAGCGACGTTGCCGATCCGACGGCTGCGGGCCGGCCAGTCGCCGGCTGAGTCCACGTATCGTTAACGTCGCTTGGCCAGTTTTGCTTGCAGCGCCTCCTATGATCTGGCCGGCTCAACAAAAAAATTCGCGTAGCAGAAATTAACATTGCGTGAGACCTCTGTCCCTGGTTAGTTTTTTATTGTATTATAAAGCTCAATGCCAAACGTGCACTTCTTACAACCAATTGTCTCGTTTTGACCCAATTAACCATATTATAAAGTTTGGTGACGTAATTTAAAGTGAACCTGTATGTCGTTAATGTCTTTGACACGGATATGTTCGACTTTTAAACTAACAATAATTTTTTTTACCAATTTAATGAAAGATTTATCAACAAATATCTATTTAAATTGGAGATACTTTTTGTATTAACTTTCCAGACCAGTGTTATTCTTTAAAATATTACCAAATTACCTTAATTTTACATATGTGCTAACATTGCTCCATTAAGGAAATGAAATACTATAGTTGTATGTAAGGTAATTAAAACGCAATTAATTCCCCTTAGATTATCCTCTAAAGATAAACTTCAACTCTTGATACGTTTAAGTACGACTTGAAACCTCTTTTCTACTTTCTTAACTTTTTTTGTACAATACCCAGATATTTTTGCACTCGATAAATAATACGTGTCACTTAAACGTTGTAGTTTTTTGCAGGAATAAAAATAGACGTGTCAGCCAAGGCAGCAAAGGAGCGGAACTATGAGGTGACAGTGGAAGACATAGAGGAGTGGATCTGCGAGAACGGACCGCTACCGGAGAGGGCGATCGTGTTGTTCGACTTCGGCTGGAGTTACCGCTACGACGACGCGAGAAGGTACTTCGGGGATGACTCCCTACTGGACCTCCTGTTGCCGTTACAGTACAGCTGGCCAGGCATCTCTCTCGGTAGGCTGTGGGTAACGCATTGGTGCAAACATTAGTAATATTTCATTAAAGAGGCCTCTTTAATTTTAGGAGTAGTGTATGTATAAGATATTTATTTAATTAATTCATAACTATGTATAAGGTAAATTAAGTTATAAGATAGATATTTATATACGTTACAGTTTACTCATGAAATAATTACCGGAAAAAAACAGATGTCATTGTTTCGTTTGATGATTTTATCTAACTTCAGGTTCATCCTCATACAGTAACAAGAATGGGGCTTGGACCGTTCCCCATCAAAAAATTCTAACGCCAAAGCCACTAAAACAAGGAAACTATAACAAATTACCAAAAAGGTCAAATTAAATTGAGACATACTTGGATTATATAAACAATATCTTTACATAACAAATTAAATCGGTTTAAATAATACATAATTTAAAGGAAAATTTAACCAATACGTAAACTTGTCCTTTTCCTTCCTAAAAATTGTATGTTAAAATAAAAATATAGCTTGGCTTTAAAGGAATTAATGTAAAGATAACCCACTCTATTTACTTTGTCGGTTTTTAAATGGGTTTCATCCATCATAAAGTCAAAATTTAACTTAAAAGATATCAATCTTGAATAAATATTTGTAAATGTTTAAAACTAAATATTTAAACGCTTTTAATTTTATAATCAAATCACTAAACGAAAGCTCCAACGTAGATATAACTGTATAACAATATAAATTTATGATGCATAAATGGTTCATATACATCATTGATAAAAAATAATTTTAAATCTGTTGAATTCATAAAACAATTTACATAATTCATGTAATAGTTATAAAATTTAGAATTTATGTTACAAATAGAGTTACAAATAGAGTTTTGTTTGCAAAATATTTATGTCCAGTTTAAAACCATATACTAAAAGTTACAACTATCTGGAGTAAAAGGATGTCCAACAAGTTCATAAATCGATACAAGTTGATAATTTCATGGTGAAAGTTCATTTAATTTCCTAATATAATTTTGTCACTTAGCTTATGGCTGATGTAAAACTTTATTCATAACTTATTCATAATTTATCATCAAAATAATTTTACCTCAGACGGTAGTTTAGGACCTGTGGAACATGGTATAGATGTGTTGCTTTTAGACTGCATTTTTGGGCGTGCAGGCAATAAATAGGTAAGTATTTTTCCAGATGTAAACCTGCTCCAGCAGAGGTTTTATCTTAACAAATCCATTAACATAGTGTTATATTTTATTTCTAAAATGAATGAAAAAATAAAAACTGTCTATTATTGGCAGACTTACAAGCAATATATAGCATAAGTTTTCATCACTAGGGACAAAAGTGGCTCTTTTGGGTTCTTAATCGGCTCTTAATCGTAGATTAAGCACCAAAAATACTGTTTTGGCGCTAAATCCAAAAAAACACACAAGGTAGGCTATATCATTTTTAAAAAACATGAAAAAACAAAATATAATGTAAGTTTAGTCAAAATTTTACACTTATGTTTTGGACTTCTTAGGTTATTAGCCTGACCAAGCGAAATGTAAACAAACACGTACACTGCTCACTGCTGACAGAATGGTCAGCAGTAAGCAGCAGCTACAACTGCTATTAGTAAACAATGAGTAACGAAACAAATACAAGTAACAGCTTTCTGTGGCTCATGTTCTTTTTAATCTCTATTTAAATGTTATTCTTATGTAACTAATTTTAGCCCCGTGGTACGAAAAAAGTTGAGTTTTCCCTAGGTATAAAAATTAAGTATTCAGGTCACATGGAATAAAAACTAGTACTTTAGTACTCTATTCCAAGGAGTTAAATACGGCTTTAGATAATAGGTGGAGGAAAAACATATTACTCCACATACTATCTAAGGCCGTATTTTAATCCTTGGAATAGTGTACTAAAGTACTAGTTTTAATCCCATGTGACTTGAATACTTTTTTTTACCTAGGGAAAACATTTTTTGCACCACGGGCCTAAAACTAGTTATAGAAGAATAACTTAAAGAGAGAGATTAAGAAGAACATGGCTGACAGTCAAATGTCAATTATTGTATTCGTTTCATTATTCTTTGTTTATTAATAGCGTCGGTAGCGTCAGCTGTTTTGTAAGCAGTTTATTTGTTTACATTTCGTTTCAGTTTTCAATTGTTGTTGTAAAATGGATTGTGGTGTATGATTCATGGAGTGATGGTAAGAAATTATTAGTTTTTACTCCGCCAAACATTAAATGAGAGGCAGAAAATGAGACATCAAACTTTCCGAACACATTTTATAACACTGTGAAGGTTTAACTGTCAAGGGCTATCATCAGGTTCAATTTAGGTTACAAGTACAATTTAGGTACACGTCGAACTAAGTTATTTTTTATTTATTTATTTTTTTAGTTGATGTGACTAATCCAGTGTGACAGAGCAAAGGATCTTATGATCTAACATTTTTATCGTTATAGGCCTAGTCATTTGTTATTCGTGTAGGTGGAGGAAAAATGTATGTTCATTTAGGGACTAAAGTACGTTTTCTCATTCAGGGAAATTGCCCCCTTTTGTTTTTAAAATTGTTTCCCTTCAGGGAGAAAAAGTTGTACTTTAGTCCCTAGAAGCACAAATAATTATACTGTCCGAAATGTATTACAGGACGATTTTCCCTTGCCTTAAAACATAATTTTTTCTAATGCCAACAAAAACTACTTCTTAGTGTAGAATTGGAATATTTTGTAATTATTCGGGAATTAATTGAAACAGAGATATTTTTAAATACACTGACGAACAAATTGAATTTTTCCCAGAAAATAATTATTTGGTTGATCTATAACAATATACAAACAAGGTAATATTCGACTTATCTCTTATCATAATTATCAAAATGATTTTACTTTTCTAAGGGTAATTAAAAAATGTGGTATTTTTAGACTGATGTGAACTCAAGAGGAAAATAAAGCACATCAACATGCCATATCAAAATATATATAAGCTAACAATTATTTATCTTACATGTACCAGTTTAGTTAAATCTCCAACCAAGGATGGCCTGTCAGTTTGAGGATGAATCAATTATTTTACCTTAAAATCAGTTTTCAAACAAATTTGACAGTATGTTTTGATATTGAATGAAACTAAGTTTCACCTGAACATGTTTGTTTTAAACGCAACTATCTTTTATGGATATCACCATGATAAAGTTTCAGAGTTATTGTTAATAACAGAAAAAAATTCTTACTACGGACTGACCATCGACTCGAAGTTTTGTATTTTCTTTAAGTTCCGGTCATTGTTCTTTGCTAAAAAGAAATTGTGTTATAATTAGCCTCTAAATGCAAATGAGTGGCATAAAAATACTAGTACTGGAAATCAATATGTATAGTTATAAAAAATATACATACTGTACCTATTAATAACACAGACTTTCATCCCTTTAAATTGCAAGGTAAACGAACTTCTCATTGAGTTAAAGTTGTCCCTCGTTAAAGCCCCTGAGCCGAGCAAATTAACATATTACCGAATTACTTGCATAAATAATGGTGGGATGATGCTTCAATGCCAATCCTATGGATTAACTTCCCATGCTAAACCATTAAAATATTTCCTGTGCAGGATTTGTCAAACGCCAAATAAACGGATTTCAGTTATTTCATTAATAAAAGTATACTTTATTTAAGGCAAATGTAACTTTATTGGAAAAAGCCTATTAAAATCGAACTACGTTATTGAGAAGCAGGGCCGATCTTACAGTTATTTCAATGATCCCTAAGAACTTTTACAGATGTTTAGTAATTTACAATTTTTTTTATCTTTTTAGAGTTATAACAGAAAATATTACTACTGTGCTATGATCATTTTGGCCAGCTCGAAGTCTAATCTCATTTTATACATGGTGTTTCGGATTTACATGCCAATATCTTACGGCATTGTTCCCGGACCAAAAACAAATATGAATATCATAGTAATAACGTCCAAATTCCACCAGATACCCTCAGAGTCGCCATTTTGTTTTTTCCCATAATAACTTTTATTTCCGTAACTGATTCATGAATTTACTTCATATTTGGCATGGAACTTTATCACAACAATGTTAGTTTCCAGAAAAAAAAATATATTTTCCTATGTTTATTAAAAAATGGCGGTCATTTTAAAATTGTAAACTCAAAATTCTCAAATTTTATCAACATATTATAAGGGACAAACAAGATCACAAATTAAAATATCTAAACAATAATATCAAGTTTGTATGGATCTCACAAAAATAGCGGAATTATTGAGATTTTTAAATGGAATTCTACTAAATTTGTAGGAATTATAATACAAATCTATGTTTTTCTGCAGACAAAATCTCAACAACTCGGAAATTTATTGTCACACATTTAAAAAACATTGTATCATTGTTTAGAAAATATAATGTGTCAACTTACGTGTCTTTTAAAATATTAAGATGAAATTGGATGTTTTAAGAAATTTGAGTTAAAATTTTTAATATGGCCACCATTTAGAAATACACTTAGGAAAATAATAATTTTTCCCCAGTATTGTCTTTGTGGCTGATGCCAAATCTATGTAAATCCACCAGTTCGTTAGAGAAATAAAAATTATTATTTGTAAAGAACAAAATGGCGTATTTGTGGGTAACTGACGGCATTCGGACGTTATTACTATGATATTTGGTTTTGGTCCAGGAACCATGCCCTAAAATATATGTATGGAGTTCTGAAACAAGTTGTAGGCCTATACAATTCATATTTTAAGGGCATCCATATTAACTATTGCATACATTTGAATATTTTGTGTTTTCTTATATATCATTGAAGCATTTTTTTATTATTAAGAATCCCTGTGCAAAAAATGATGAAGGCTAACCAGAACTTGGTACAGGCTGTTCAGAACATGATTGAGACTAATTTTATTCCATACGATCCGATCAGGACCGAGGTAACCTGAGCAGTACCCGAAGAAGACTTTTCATTAGAGATATTCATCATGCCATTGGGATAGCCTTTTGTTGCACCTACTAGCGATTACCATAGCATCCTTTGTATTCCGTTTGTTCCCGGTCAGAGGCTGCGGAATTCCTTTTGTAGTGGTCTAGCGACATAATTGCTGTGGGGGTGGACTACCCTGGCGTTGACACTGGGTGCAACACCATCCCTGCCGAGTCTGCAACATGCCATTGAGGTAGCCATTTGGCTGCACCTGCTAGCGATTACCATAGCATTCTTTGTATTCCGTTTGTTCCCGGTCAGAGGCTGCGGAGTTCCTGGTGCAGTGTTCTAGCGACATTATCGCTGTGGGGGTGGACTCCCCCGGCGTCGACACCGGGTTCTACACCAGCCCCGCCGAGGCCATCCCACCACTGGAGCCGACGTCTCGGTACCTCACCCGCTACGGTCTCTACCTCATCGAGAACCTGCAATTGAGAAGCATCGAGCTGCCGAACCGTGGCTTCTTCCTGACCATCGGCGTCCAAAACCTGCAGGTTATGACGGCGGCGCCGGCCTACGTGGTAGCGGAGTACTGCGCCGACGCCACCCCGAGCTGGTCTGTCCCGCCCCTACCCTTGAGACCGTCCTCAACGGTTTCTACCCCTACCCCGGCCGCGGCCAACGCCCTGGCCTCACCCGCCCTCCGTACCGCGGATCCCGTCTACCCCACTACCACCGCATCGGCCGAGGTTACCGCCCACGATAAAACTCAATAAATTTAGCTTAGTTAAACCACAACTGAATTTATTTAACATCCAGACATCTAAAGTGATTCCGATTTTAAAGGGGTCGATCAAAACGTATACTGAATTAATTTCTGTTTCGAAATAACACAGCACGCACCTCCCCTCCCTCTCTTCGCTAGCTTAGTTTTTTTATATAATTTAGTCCTGGATGACATTGTTGGTGATTGTTTAAGTTGATTGTACAGATAATATAAGTTTTAGAATAAAATATTGTCACTTAATAAATTTTTGTTTTGATTATTTGGTCCGAATAGACAACTCGATGGCTTGGCGGAATGATTCGAACCGGAAAGACACTTTAGAAGACTGGCTTAACTTTAATAAAACTATTTTTATATTCTTAATATTTTTTTAATCTTATTCCCTTTCTTACTATTGAGCTCAGTAGATCAGGGTACTTGCAACCAGAAAATGGTCAAAAAACTATCCAGCTTATGATCATGAATTAATAATTTACTTTTATATATTTGTTATTAATTCAAGCTTGCAAATGTCGTCCGTTCAGAGAGATTTTAGAAATAATGCTTTCAACTATGATAGTATTTACGAATTGTTACACTTTTTGAACTTATAGTATTATGAAACTGTAGAATGAATGATTTGAGGTATGTTTTTCGTATTTCAATAATGGGTATATATCCTTATATTATTCAAATATCAA
This sequence comes from Neoaliturus tenellus, assembly GCA_030545055.2. Classification (NCBI taxonomy): domain Eukaryota; kingdom Metazoa; phylum Arthropoda; class Insecta; order Hemiptera; family Cicadellidae; genus Neoaliturus; species Neoaliturus tenellus. The sequence continues at coordinate 68,153 of JAQYXR010000308.1, read as the reverse complement.
ACACTTTCTAATATTTATTTTAATATTGCTTTACTTTTTGAATAAAAAAATAAATCTATGGTAAAGTACAATATTATTACAAAATATTTCACTTACAAACCAATAAATCACCCCATACTTGTTTTATTTCTTTTAAAATGTTTTTTTCTTCTAAATTTGTTTACTTAACTTTCTACATGACTTTTGTAACAATACGAAAATAAAAACATCTTTATATAAAATATGCTTAAAGTTTAATGATTAAAACTTTGGCAATTCAAGTTCAATTGTGTTTTTTGATCCTTAATTATTTTATGAATTTCCCTTTAAATACCTATCAGCCTCCTTTTTTATATCTTTATGTGAAGAATTTTTCTATTCCTCGCCATATCTTCCAACAGATAAATGTACCGGTTGTCCGAGATCACCCGTACACCCCTTTTAAGATTTAAATGAATAATGTTTCACAAAACAAATTGTGTTGTTTTAGGTTAAGCTATATAGATTTACACTAATTTCAATGTACAGTGTGTACCAGAAGTAACATATCCACTATTATCCAGACCGAAAGTTGCTAATATTAAATAAAAACCCCACTTCTTATTACATTTTTAAATTCTACAAATAATTTTAAGACACATTTACAATTTCATTTGTTTCCCTAACAACGGTTTAGGAGATACTTATGGTTGAAATCTAGTTTTTCCCCTTAAGAAAAACATGAGAAAATTTTCATACTCACTATCTTGGAACATTTTATATTAACCTTATTTTTAGTAATATTCTATCGTAAAATATCAATTATCACGTAATTAGTTTTACTTTTCCATACAGTTTTAATAATCTCCACCGTATTGTATATTTGTATAGAAAAATTAAGTAATTTATGACAAAAATAATGTTTTATGACGAATAAATATTGAAAAAGAATGCCTAGACATTTTTGTGCAGGGACATGTTTGTTTAACTAATGATTTTCAGACGTTCAGAGATAAACGGTTGAAAGGGTAGATTAACCCACATTCAAATTGACATGACAGTGCTTGAATGACTGCCTCCGACTGCCGCAAGAGAGTGGTCTTCGAGACGACGACGCTCCGTATGTATGTATGAATGAAAATTTTTAATGTTATTCTTGCCTTAGGGGCAAATCTAAATTTCAATCGCCGTTTCCACGTAAACCGTTAGGATTATGGGTACAAATTAAATTATAAAGATGTTCTAAAATTACGTGTAGAATCAAAAATTACATAAAAAGTGGGGTTTTTGTATTTAAATTTGGTGAGTTCCTGTCTGGAAAAGTAACTTCTGGTACAACCTGTGCATTGAAATTAATGTTAGTCGATAGATCGTATCTGGTTTACATATAACAGCACAATTGTTTTATGTTAAAAATTAATTCTGTACATTTTGAAAGGGGTGTAAGGGTGTGGTCTGTAACACCCGGTATGTGTTTCTTATGTCGCATTAAACTACAAAACTTACTTGAATGATAACTTATATGAGTAGATACTTAATAAATTTAATATTAAATCAGTTTTTTTTTCTTTTTACATAAACTAAAGTGGATAGTTCAACCTGAAAATTTTTATGGTTTTGATATTTCAAAAGTACAAATAATTTTTTTCAATGTTCAACATATTGGTACTTTTAATGGTTTTGATTGAACACTGAAATAAAACAAAAACAAACAAAATCACTTATAAGACTATTTCAAAATTAAACGTTACGAGTCGGTGTCCGTCAAAACTAAAAGAATACAGTCCTGGTGAGAAACCCTACTTAGCTGATGCGAAACATGAATAAAATTAAAATTTTTTAATTGCTATCTAATTCCAATTAATTAGCTAATTTACACAATCAAGTAGCTTTACACAATTTAATTAACAAAACTTATATATTTTTTAATCCATTGATTATAAAATTATGTAGTTGAAAAAGTCAATTTTTTCTTTCCATTACAAAGAAAAAATTATAATTGTATACGATTTTAGGTGATAGTAAGCCAAATCCTTCTTGAGCGTTTGCTTTTCTACTCTATATAGACAAATTACCTCATGTGCTTAAAATCAGTTGACTGAAAGCGTATAAAATAAATCTATTGCAAAGGTTTGAAAATGCTGATATTTTTATTTAAGAAAGTAAGTCAACGTTAAAATGAATCAAATCTACTATTTTTTTTTTTTTTTTTTATTAGTTACAAACTGCATGTACGGTAATTTGTTTCAGTGGGAGTCTCAGTCCAATTGTCCAAAGGATTGAAAATGTTTGCGCTTTTTCCCCATGTTAAATCTACACAAGAAAAGTTAAGTTTTCATTGTTAACCAAAGTTTCAAAGTTAATCTTATGGGAGAAGATAATTGACTGAATCATTAGACAGCTGATGTAATAACAAATGTTTAAAATCAGGAAGTACAGATGGTTTAGTTATGTGGTTTTATCTAATTTGCTTCAGACATTCTACATGAACTTAAGAAAACGTTGGTTGAATTTCAACCAGGAGGCGATCTCTAGTACAAATAAAACCTCATAATATAGGACCAAAACCGTTTGTTTTGGTACAACCCGCATGTAACTTATCCTAGTACAAGTCTCAGGCGAACAGTCCATACTCGTTTTTTACCTTATTGTTTTGTAAGGTAAAAATCCAACCCTATACAGGGTGGAAAAAAGTCTGGAAACGGTCTAATATCTTTAAAAATATTTAAGTAGTAAAACTAAAACTCTGCAAATTGATTATGAGTAACAAAGTTTATTTACTAAAGTACTTTTTGTCCTTAGACCTCCAAGGGGGGACGGCCCACGAGGAGTCAGAAGAAAATCTTAAATTAAGCAGAGGTCAATATGTATATCACATTGAAGGTATACAAAAATAGAGAACAATGCCGCAAACATGACTTCAAAAGGATAACCGAGTAAAAAATGGCAGGCGATCAAACTTTGCATTAAAATCATATTGAAGAAAACAAAAAATGCAATAACTCCCGATAGACTCGACCTTTAGAGGTCGGGTTTGTGGTAAATTGCTTAGAATGCAAAGCCCTTTAAAATGATATATGATATGGAAAATATGATATAAGGAAGTCTTGGAAAAACTTCATTGGCCTACGTCATATGATATATCATTTTAAAGGGCTTTGCATTCTAAGCATTTACCACAAACCCGACCTCAAAAGGTTGAGTCTATCGGGAGTTATTGCATTTTTTGTTTTCAGCAATATGATTTTGATGCAATGTTTTATTGCCTGCCATTTTTGACTCGGTCATCCTTTTGAAGTCAAGTTTGCGGCACTGTTCTCTATTCTTAGAGACCTTTAATTTGATGTATATATTGACCTATGCTTACATTTAAGATTTTCTTCTGACTCCTTATGGGCCGTCCCCCCCTTGAAGGTCTAGGGACAAAAAGTAGTTCAAGCAGTAGACTTTGTCACTCAAAATAAGTGTGCAAAGTTTTAGTTTTATTACTTAAATACGTTTAAAGACATAAGACCGTTTCCAGACTTTTTTTCCACATTGTATAGATGATAACACTAGCATTACATTTATAAATTGATACTAACGCTAACATTGTTTATGCTTACAATAAATCACTTCAAAGGAAGTTCTTTTATACGTCTTTAATAATTTCGTAAAACATTTATCATAATTTTCACTAGCCACTTATCGTACAAAAAAAATGTTATCCAAAGCATGGAGGGTTCCGTCACATGCTTCAGCTCTTCAGTTTTATTTATATCATCGGCAAATGACTTACCTCCAACCAACCATAATGCAAGTAAGTCAACCCAGTAGATTCTTGCATCTAAAATAACATTTGTGATGTATATATGAGAAAGTTATCGTCATATTCTCTAATTGAAGAAACTTTTTGTGTACATATTTAAATTAGCTATTACTTTTCATCCTTGGTATGTCAGGGGCAAATATGATACATTTGTTTCTTGGGGATTTAAAAAATTTAAATTACATTTTCTAACATAATCTTATAGTTGTTTGGGAAAACATGTATTTTTTAATTGCGATAATCATTAAGTTCGGCTACATAACTGATTTCTTTAGAGAACAATAAAAGTTCCATTAGATTCTCACACCTATTGACTATGAAAGACATTTTTAATACACGTTTGAAGTAGTATCTGCTATATTTCAATAGCTAATGTACACGCTCAAAATAAATTTTATACAGAGACTTAATATTTGGTGTTGGTAAGAAAGGGGTTTAAATATATGGACACTCTTATTTCGTGGGCAACAAGAACAAAAATTTGACAGCCGATTGTAAAAATGCTATAAAAAGTGTGAACTATAGTCTACCATAAGAATTTATTGGCCAAATTTTTAAAGGGCTTTAGACTGTTACACTAATCATTATTGGTTCTTTAGTTACCAAGAACCATGTTACAATGTCCTAATGATTTACAGGAAGAAAAACTTTTAAAACGTTGTGAACATTGTTTGAAATATTGGAGATAAATCAATAAAACTTCACATAAAACACATAATTTTAAATAGAAATCTATAATTTTTTAACGTACTACCAATGTTTTGTCATGTTAGTAGAGAGGCTCCATGGGAAAAGCTCCAAAAGTATAACTTAATATTAGTATAGGTTGATATGAACATACGATTTTAGGTCACAGAAGAGTACAATCTTGTAAAAACCGGACCTTAAGCGGATGTCGATGAGAAAAATGGAAAGCAACACAACTTCCCATAGTGTAAAAAAATAATGAAGATTGCAATAAATTCCATGGTAGGCTAAATATTAAAGCAAAAAATTCTGGCATATAAGTCAACATTAAAATAAAATAAAAATTATGTGTCATGTGAAAAGTTTTAAGAAGTTTTATAAAAAAGATTCTGCAAGTAGTGTTAACCAAAGAAGCCTTGGAGAAAACTTTATTGTTGTTTGTCATATTATACAAAATTTGTAACGTTCATTTGAGTTTAATTATAAGTTTTATTGCCTACTGATTCATTCTTTCAGACATATGAGTTCAGTTTGAGGCATCATACTTGGTTCATATTATCTTTATTTCATTGTACCATACTTATATTTAAGATTTTCTTCTTATTCCTTATAACCCGATATCCGAATAAGACAAAACCTGACAGTACCTTAAAAATTCAAATTCCATGTATAAAACTGAGTACCCATTTTTATTTCTTTATATGTAATTGTTTATACAATGCCCATCAAGAACTTTTCGTACTTTTTGGGTTGGTTAATAAAATACGACTATGGTAAAGTGGAAGACAACTACAAAAGTATGCCTACTACGATTAAATACTCCTTATTCAAACAGTTGCTACAACATAAACTGAGAACAAATAAGGGTTTGGATCATAGTTTCATCTAGATAAGATGAGCTGCACTGATTGTTAGAATGCATGCGCTGCTTCGGACTACGTCCCAAACGGTCCATTAAATGGTATTGGAATTGCGTTGCGGCAGCGTCCAGCCGGTCTGATGCGTTCTCAATAAAATATAATTGTAAATTCAACTCTTCGTTTTGTTTAATTTATTCTTTACCTGCTATAAATATGTTTTTAATACCTAAGTTAAATTTTATTTCTGAAAAATAGTGAACTTTTGCAGAACCTTTACTCATACAGATTGTCTGAACTATTAAAATAAAGAATATTTGAATTTACACATATTTAATTCAGTAGGACGGAGGTGAATAAAATTTAAGAGATACATATAACAAATCAGCTTTCTGTAAAAATAATTGTAAGAATACTATAAAGATGCAACTGATTAAAATACAATATATTATTTTCAAAAAAAACAAACAAAAAAAAATGTGAGACATGCTATCACAGCGTTTCAGACCATATATTATGGTTCTCAAAGCTGACACATAATTACAGGTATTAACATTTTTGGGTATGTGCCACCAAAGTGTATTATCCCATACTGTAGAACACTTTCAAACCATGAATAGTATACCTACATTTCTTAAATACATTTAACATGACCCTTTAAAAAATATAAATCATAATTAGTTTTTCTCGATTTGGAACACAGATGACCAATATATGGTTCTCATTTCAAGTGTTTGTCGGCAAATAATCCCAGATATTTAACAGAATCAACAATTTAAATAGGTGAACAGCTACAATTATAATACATTGGCGTCTGTGCGATGAGCAGACAAGAGCTGTATCATCAGCATACGCAAACACGTTAGAGTACAAATTTAAATTCAACAGCTCATTAATATAGATTTAAAAAATTACATGGCCAAAACCCCCCCTTGAGGAGTCCCATACTGTAAATCTTGAATATTACTTGAGTATTAATGATTGAAACAACTTTCTTCCTAACCCTGCAAAAAGATTCTAACCATTTTAATGCTAGGAACTCAATTCCATACTTTTTTTTAATAAATAATAAAATGCTATGGTCTAAAACATCGAATGCTTTTTGAAAATCCAAACACACTGACAAAGTATATTATTTACGTTTATCTACTGAGTTTGTAATTTCACTGATGTGTCTCTCTATGGCAAGGTCCGTACCTCTTCCTGGCAAAAATCCGAACTGATTGTCAGAAAACAAAGACCGTCTTTGTAAATAATCTAGTATTTTTTTTTCTTGTTGACAGATTCAAAAACCTTAGCTATGGAATTTATCACTGATATCGGGTGATATGACGAAATTTCTGAAACATCCCCAGACTTATAAATAGGTACTACAGAAGCTATTTTAAACTTTTCAGGAAACATTCCTTGACTCAGTGATTTTCGAAAGATTTTACTTAACAAAGGTACAAAAACATCATTATTTTCAGTTGTGCTGCATGTCAAAAATGCCACCTGGCTACAAGTGATACGCTCCTTGCTACAATAATCGCCAATGTGAAAGTGCCCATTTGATTCAATGCTTTTTCAAAACGGGCGATTATTTACTAAAGGTGTCAGCTGTAGTTGTCGCCAGTGAGAAAGCAGACCTATAAATTTATGTCATTTTTAGGCATGTTCAATCACTTTCTTTTGGATAGTGTGTCCTTCAGTCACACTTACTTTAAAATACGCACCACAGAGTGCGCTGGTGTTATAAATAAAGTACCTAAAAGTAAAAAAATATTGAAAAATATGATTCAATATATATAAATTATAAATTGATTATGACTAACATCATTAGTTTTATTTCTTTATCAATATATAGTTTTAACATTAAGTTTGAGTTTCGACTTTTTTAATTCGTAATATTTTTGCGAACGAGCTTGTTTCATTCGTCTTTAAACAAAGAATCCCTTTTATTTAATGTTTATATCAATATGAAGTATGAAATAAGTATTATTAAGATCAATTTAATGAGCAATCCCCTTAAAGTGTTAAATGTATATGGTTAACCTCCAAAATACACTTATATTTTATATTTGTAATGCAATCACATAACTTAATTTTAAATAAACAAATATAATCATACAATGTATAGCAAAGTATAATCTTTTCTTTAATTAAAATAAGTTATGTTTCATGGTAATTTAGTTAGGATAGAAAACAGCGAAATCGAAATTGTGCAATAAGTGAAAAATAATAGTTTTAATCTCAAATCAGTTCTCAGTATGATGCCTGCAGAACATATATTTAGACATATATGCCAAATCTATATCTTTAGGCTTAAAACTATATGTAGACTGTATAAGGTCAGTTAACAGTTCAAACACCAGTAAAAACGGCATACAAGTTTCACATGACAATACTGTTTGAATCAGGGTTTATCGTAAGTGCTTCTTAGTTTATGTATTTTAACTTTAATTGTTAAGTATTTAAAGTAAATATAAAAGCTTACTATATAAATTTAATAATTAAAAATACCTACTGAAAGTACTAGTGAACATAGTGAGTGTTTTGGGTTATGTAATTTGTTTCAAGTATATAACGTTGACTTTTAGATTTGTATAGCGTTGGGGCATCTGTAGTATTTTATTAAATTCATTCAATCTGTAAAAGCCCAAAATGAGACTAATTTTTATAAGTCATTATGCTGTAGTTCTTATACTAGTTATTTATAATCAGTACGACTCATATCACATTACTCCAGTGTTTCTCAACCGGTGGTACGCGTACCACCGGTGGTACGCGAGAGAATTTCAGGTGGTACGCGAGAGGCAAAGGAAGAAAAATAAATAAATACACGAAAAATAACAAAAGCACTACGTAATGCCGACAGCCGTTTTGGTCAACTCAGTTCTACGTTACAACTCTTTTGCACATAATTTGAGAGACTCCAATATATTTATAGCTTTAGATCTTCCTTACTAAAGCAATTTCGTGCCAACTTAACAAATTAAATTATTTAAGTTAAGTACTTTGCTATTTTGCTCACCATGCTCTTTTTTTTTTTTTTTTTTTTTTTTTTTTTTTTTTTTTTTTTTTTTTTTTTTTTTTTTTTTTTTTTTTTTTTTTTTTTTTTTTTTTTTTTTTTTTGAGGGAGAGGCGGAAAAATGCATTACGCACACAGGTGGCCAGCCTGTAGTGTGGGGCTCCCCTAAAAACGGGTTTACCCACTAAAAAACCTCCTCTACTCTTTAGGAATCTAACCTGGAATTGTTTGTCACATTACGTCAGGCTAGGCCTAAATTTGGCTTACGCCCGTGGGGCTCGCTCCTTATCCAGCCGCTCGATCAAGGGATCTGGGCCACTTCACGGTCCAGATCGGTTTTCTTTTCCAGGAGGATGCCCCGGACGAACTGTGACAAACAATCCCAGTTGCCCTCATCCTCCAAAATCTTTTGGCAGACCGAGTCCACCGAAAATGCACCAAAGATTTGTGTGGCCTCCAGGCGGGGCCCTTCCCAACGGGGACAGCGGAAGAATGTGTGTTCCGCATCGTCGGGAACACCCGGGCAATAAATGCAGTCCGGTGAACCGGTCTTTCCCATACGGTTCAGGTACGACCGAAAATAGCCGTGACCTGTCAAAAATTGGGTCAGGTAGTAGTCCACCTCCCCATGCCGCCGTTCCACCCATGGTTGGACCTGCTTGATAAGTCGCGCAGTCCATCGTCCTCGGGTGTCGTGCTCCCAGCTGTGTTGCCACTGCTGGTAGGTTCGGGAGCGCTCTTCTGTTCTTGCCGTGTCCTTGCCGATCTCGCCTTGTCTCTGATAAATCGCTTTCCTCTCCCCTGCCAAGAGCTTGACAGGGATGACTCCGGCGACCACCAGGACGGCAGGCTCGGACACTGTCCGGTAGGCGGAACACACCCGGAGCGCAGCTTGACGCTGAACCCGGGCGAGTCGCAACCTGTAGCACTCCTTATCTAGAGCGCCTGCCCACACCTCTGCCCCGTAAAGAAGCACGGACTGGACCGCGGACATCAACAGACGTCTTCTGCTGGATCGGGGACCCCCGACATTGGCCATCAGCCTACTAAGGTAAGTCACTACCTTAGCGGCCTTGTCCGCTGTACGGAAGATCTGATCCCTCCAGCTTAACTTGGTGTCCACCATAACCCCGAGGTATTTGGCGGCACGAGTTGATGTGACCACCTCCCTTCCCACTCGAAACGGGACGACGGTGTCGATCCTCTTCTTCGTAAGAATCACGATCTCCGTCTTACTGAGAGCAAGTGAGAGACCGTGATCGGACATCCAGTTGTTGACCACCCGCATAACTCGGTTCAACTTCAGTTGGGCCAGCTCAACGTTGCGTGCAGCAATGAGAGCTGCGACGTCATCGGCGTACCCAACCAAAGTGGTTTCCTCAGGCATCTCGGACCTCAGGAGGCTGTCATAGGCAACGTTCCAGAGATCCGGGCCGAGTATTGAACCTTGTGCGGCACCAGAAGTGACTTCCATCGTCCGCGTTCCGTCCCTCGTGTCATAAATCAGGCTTCGAGAGCGTAGATAATCCTCGACGAGCCGCAACAGATATGCAGGAATACGAAAGGTGTTGCGAAGCGCATCCAACATATCGACCCACCTCGCCGAGTTGAAGGCATTCTTGACATCAAGCGTAACAAGAAGCACTACTCGGCGGGAGAAATGGTTGTGGCTCTCGGCTCTCTCCACAGCTCTCTGAACTTCGGTGACAGCGTCGATCGTTGACCGTCCCTTTCTGAAGCCGTACTGACGGGGGCATAAGTCCCCGGCAGCTTCCACGGCAGAAGTCAGGCGGGAACGGATCAGCTTCTCGAACAGCTTCCCAGCCGTGTCCAACATGCAGAGAGGCCTGTGGGACGACGGCAGCTCGGGATCACCTTTGCCCTTGCTGATCAGTACAAGCCTGGCTGTTTTCCAGGGAGCCGGAAACACCCCTTCTACCAAACAGGCATTGTACATTCTCAACAAGAAGTCAGCGTTGATTAAAAATACTTTCTTTAAAGCCTCACTGGGAATCCCATCCGGGCCAGGAGCCTTGTTGCTCTTCAGGGAGAGAACGGAGGTTTCCAGCTCCTCGAAAGTGAAAAGTGGAACGTCCTCTACCCGTCCGAAGTCAACCGGCGGTCGCTGTGGATGTTCAGGAAACAACGCAGCGACGATCCTCCCCATGGTGGCGCCCTCCATGATGGAAGGTGGAGAGCGGGCGCCGAGTTTCTGTGTTACAAGTTTGTAACCCAGGCCCCACGGGTCGGAATCAACGTCGTCACGAAGTCTCCTCCAGCTATTCGCCTTGCTCCTGTTGATCGCCTGGCGGAGAGATTTTCTCGCAGCTTTATAGGCCTCCGACTTACGAACTCTGTCTGCGGGAATTCTCGCTCTAGTGGCGGCTCGTCTAGTTCTTAAACATGTTCTTCTGAGTTCCGCAATCTCTTCAGTCCACCAGTAAACGGGTTGTTTGTCGCGTCGGGGTTTCCTTCGCGGCATAGACTGGTCGCAGGCCGAGACGATAAGTTCCATCGTGGATGTTACTAGTGCCTCGGCTCCAGCCTCACCAGGATTCCCCTGCGCTCCCCGAGAGATGACTTCGGTGAACTTGACCACGTCCAGTTTGTTGGTGTTCCACCGGCGTGGCACTTCCCGAGATGCGGAAACTCGACGATTTGCCTGATCATGCAGGTCAAACACGATGTATTGGTGGTCGCTACCCGTGTAGTCCTCGACAACCCTCCAGCCAGAGATCCTCGGAAGGAGCGACTCAGACGCAAAGGTGACGTCAGGGATCGTGCCTCTCTGCCCGGGGCGCCGAAAAGTAGGTGTGTCGCCCTGGTTGAGGACGACAAGACCGGCCCTGGCGATGAAATCCAGGATGTATTTCCCCCGGGAGCTGGTAGAAGGCATTCCCCACTCGACGGCCCTGGCGTTGAAATCGCCACCAACGACGACATGCCCGGTGGTGCCGAGAACGCACTCCTCTAGGCTATCTATCTTGTCGCGAAAGTCCTGGACGGCCTCGTTGGGTGTGAGGTAGCAACTGAAGATAGTCACGTCCCTACACCGAACCCAGACGAATCCTCGGCCGCGCCCGTGACTCCGCACCAAGACATCCTGTGTATTACGCGCCCAAAATGCAGCAGTACCGAGGCTGTCGGAGATCCAAATGTTTGGGTCTCTGTCCCGATACTGTTCGCTGATAAGGAGCGCGTCAGCACCAAGTTCTCGGGCGAGCTGATCTAGAAGGTTATCAGCTCCCCAGGATCTATGAAGATTGGCCTGGAGGATGCGAATTACCGGCCGCTGCCTTTTGCCTGTTCAAGTGCGGCTCTGAAGGCACCGCACTGACCAGACCCGGGTAAGTGACCGAGGGCACTGGAGCCTGAATCCTTGCAGAGGAAGCAGGATGGGCTCGAGGAACATTCCTTGCGTTTGTGGCCCTGGCCTCCACACTGGAAGCAGTTGGCACTCCTGTCGGGCCCGTTACAGTTTCGGGAGGAGTGGCCGAAACCGAGACAGCGGAAGCATCTCGAAACTACCACCCTCCGTTTGAGCCTGCAACTGACCCAACCGACTCTGAGGTGCTGAAGGCTAAGCAGCTTATTGGCGTGCTTTTCGCCCATCTCAGCAACAGCCATCCTGAGTTGACTTCGGTTAGGCTTTGTCAGCCATACCCTCACTCCATCAGCCGGTATCTCCGGGAGTGCCACCTGGATCGCACGGGTCACCTCATCTTCGGTGGAGAGGGCATCAAGGTCCCGAATCTCGACCGAACATTTCGGTTCTAGGGCCTTGATGGAGCCTTTGTCCCCAAGTGCAGTCTTGAGGGAAGCGGCAAAACCGATCTTGTCACTCGACTTCCCCAGTTCGAGGAGGACATCCCCGTTCTGGGTTCGCCGAATAGACTTGATAACGGTGTCGGTCTCTTCCGGTTTGGCCTGCGATCTAATCTGACCCAGAACATCAGCAAAAGATCGCCCCCCTAAGGGCTTGATCAAGATTGCCTCCGTCCTGGGCTTCTTAGGCCTGGGTTGTTTAGGCTTTCTGACAGACTTGCCAGAGGCCTCCCCCACCGGGTTTGAGACTTGCGTCCGCTCCACCCTCGACGCACTTTTCGAAGCTGCCTCCACTTGCTTCTGCCTCCTCCTTTCTTTCTTAGACAGGCGCGTCTTCCAGCCCCCCAAAGGTGTTGAGGCAGAGTTTGCTGCCAAGACAGGATTAGCCGCCGGAGCAGGAACCTCTGCAGGAGTAGCCGCTGGAATCGCGACAGCGCCCGGGGCGGATTGAGTAGCCTGGACAGGAGATGTCTGCGATGCCGCAGTGACAAAAACCGGTCTCGGCACTGAGTCCACCTCAACAAGCTCAGGGCTTTCCGGCGAAGAACCGCTCTGCCTCTTCTTTCGCTTTCTGGCTTGAGTCTGGGACTCAGCCAGATGAGCTTGAGGCGAAGCAGACATAACTCGGTTCATAACGTCGCGCTCCTGCTTCACTGCCTTCAGCCTGATCTTCCGGCATTCCTCGATTTCGCCAAGGAAATCCTCGAGTTTTGGAATTCCGTCCTTAATCGCCTTGTTGACGTTCTTCTGAATAAGGAGAGCCTTGGCCATCTCCTTCAAAAGATCGTTCATTTTCTTCAGACATGAGTCTTCCTCCTCGTTGGCATCGTCCTGCTGCTGCCGAAGCATTTGCATCTCGAATGCCGGACGAAGAGGACTCTTCCTGGGAGGAATTCCTTGCATCCCGGCTAGAGGTGTTACCGGCTCAGTCACCCCCATACCCAGCTTAACCTCATCCTTCTCCTTTCCGGTTACGGCCGACGATCCGGCGACACCAGCAGCCTTGAACGGGATCGGCGGAGGGGAGGCTTTAATTCCCCCCGTCGGCGTCCCAGTCTTCGAGGTCGGAGACCTCTGCAGTTTTGAGCTGCGCTTAAAGGCGGCCTGCTCATTCTCCTTTAATTTCGTGTTTTGGTTTTGAAAATCCATACTTTTGTTTCACCAGCGCATCGTGCGGCAAGAGGCGGCCCTTCATTGGCCGGGAGCGGGTACACCCTCGGAGGTCTACCCCCCGTAGGAGATAAGACACCCCTACCCCAGGACTCTGGGGCCCGAAACCTCCGTTTGCCCAGCACCGATACACAAAATGTGCCGGACGTGCTGGGGGTCGCACCGTGGCAATGCAGAGTCCGATCTCTGCATCCATGCCGCACTTCCTGACTAAGGTCCGAAGCGGCTGGCTTCTGACGACACACTGGAGGAGACCATCGGCAGTGCGAGGCACACATCAGTCCCTGCAACACAACAGGGACACTCCCAGGACCCCCCAGCGTGCGCCGGTCGAAAGAAGGTGGAAAGACACCCTTGATTCGGGGTCGAAAACAAGAAGGTGAGCAAGGTTAGCTCAGGAAAGAATAAAGACGGTGAGCTAAGACCTGAAAGATGAGAAGAAAGGCCCTAGCTCGGGAAGAACTGTGAGGAGGGTCTCACAGCTTGGCTCAGGTACCCCGGGGTCGCCAAGAAACACCCGTACAGTGGAAAGCCCACTGCCCCTGAGGGACACCATGCTCTTTTGCGAGCATATTTATTCTAATAATGATTTTGTGTACAGTACTCGTCTGAACCCTTGAATTAGGCCTATTTTAAGTTATGCATTTACCTTGTACTATTTGAAGTTACAAGACATACTCCGCAGTAACAATGAAATGGGAGGGAAAAAATTAATTTGGTCATATCCACGGAGAATATGAAGTTCATCACTTGGAAACCCTGGAATACATTCTGTGTATTCCAACAAGGTTAAACCAACCTCGTTGGTAGTTGGTGTATTCGTTCGGTAAAGCCAAAATGCAGTCAAGTCAAAAAAGTTTGTGCCATGACCGTTATTTGTGCATGTGTAAAATTAGTCCTGATTATTAATCAGTCCCCTGAAATCGATTATTTCCTGAGCAAGAAATAACAGAAAGTTTCCCATTAACAACCACTTTTGCTGTTAATATTATTTATTAGTTTGGTAATTTTATATTTTCTTGTTTTAGTTACTTTTGTAGAGATACAAAATAGTTTTTTTTTTCGCTGTAAGTGTGAGTAGTGCAAAAGTAAGGCTGCTGGCTCACTTCAAGGTCACCTGAGCGATGACGTCATCGAGGTCAATGACCCCACCGATGACGTCATCGATGACGTCATCGATGACGCAATCGATGACGTCATCACCAATGACGTCACATCCATGACGTCACACCCATGACGTCACAGAAATGACGTGCGGATGACGTCATCACCCCTTACATCACCAAAATGACGTCATCGATGTCACAAAGGTCAAGGTCACGCCGAAACCTAAAATTTTTCGGCACTTTTGCGGTTTCTCGCACTACGCTCCGAGTTTTAGTCCGGTTCCCATGACCTTGACGACTTGGAGCGAATTTGCGATGAGAAACAGCAAAAGTGCCGAGGAAACTTGAAGTTTGCAACGTGACTCTGCCTAAACCGTCATGTGACACCGCTCGGGTGACCTTGAACTAGCCCAGCTGCCTTACTTTAGACCAGTACTACAACCGCGATGTGCACCCTAAGACAGACACCGAGCGACTGACTGTCCGGCCCCGCGCACTCTAGGTATATGGGAAGTGGTGGGGGAAATTGTGATAACCTTGGGAAACTTGAAAATGTCAAGCCGGGTAGCACCGTTTCGGTGCTACCTTAAAGTTACATGCTAAAGTGTGATGACCTTGAGTTAAAACATAGAAATACTACAAGTTGATACCTTCCCAGAGTTAAAGTGTGATGACCTTGAGTCAAAACACAGAAAAAATACAAGTTGATGCAGTCTCAGAGTTAAAGTGTGGTGACCTTGAGCTAAAATACTGAAGTACTACAAGTCGATATTGCCCCAGAGTTAAAGTGTGATGACCTTGAGTCAAAACATAGAAATACTACAAGTTGATACCATCCCAGAGTTAAGTGAGATGACCTTGAGTCAAAACACAGAAATAATACAAGTTGATGCAGTCCCAGAGTTAAAGTGTGATGACCTTGAAGTTGTAGAAGTGTGGTGACTTTGAACTACCCCAAATTGTCAGGAATTGGAGTAGCAACCGCGATGTGCACCCTACGACGGACACCGAGCGACTGACTGTCCAGCCCTGCGCACTCTAGGTATATGGGAAGTGGTGGGGGAAATCTCAAGGTCATCCAAATTGGGTTTTAAAAAAATAAGAAACTCTAAACCTCATGCTCCTCTTCTTCCCTTTCCACCTCATTTGTAGTATATATGGTTGACGATGGTAAATTTGACAAATACTCCAGTGATTGTTGATCGTCTTGCTGCAGTATAACTTCAGACCAATCATAATCTAAAGTGACCTTGAGCTTTATTCCCGGGTTGTCGAGGAGAATAGACTTCATCCAATCGCAGATGGTTTCTAAATAATGCACGTTGTCGATTGTCAATTTCCAATTCGTATTAGGTACATCTTCGGTGGAAGACATGGCATTGCAAGCAGGTGTGTCCGCCATGGTTGTTGGAGGAGGAATGATGCTTGGTGCAGCGAGCAATGCTGGTATTACAGAGTAGTGGGGGAAATTTCAAGGTCATCCAAATGGAGTTTTTTAAAAAAAGGAAACTTTTTCTATTTACTTATAACATAACCACTTAAAACTAAAAGGATTGGGATCAACAGTACGTTTAATCACCATATTCGTTATATTCTTCCTGTTTCTCAGTTTTCACCTCCGCCCGGATAGTACCTCCACTCTTTAGCTCCTTTTCGGCTTCTTCTAGTTGCTGGGTAATCGCCATCTGACATTGAAGTTCAAAATCATCACGCGGCACAGATCCGCAAATATCCATCTGAGCCAACCAGAGCTGCCTGAGGTTCTTTTCCTTTTCCTCGACAGCTTCGACGGCTGCATGTAATTCCTTTTCTGTAATAGAGGAGTCCCACAATTGTTGATCATCGGTTTTGTTGACAACCTCCTTTTCAGACTCCTTGTACAAATTGTTCAGCTCCTGCTGAGTCTTAATGGTTACCTCCTCGTAACTAGCACAACTTACATTGAGAGACATCTTGATGTTGTACGGTTGACCGTTGGAGTTGAAATGAGGCTGAGGCACAGCGCTTGGGGGTACTATGAAAAAGTGGTGGGGGAAGTTTCAAGGTCATCCAAATTGTGTTTTAAAAAATCCTATCTTGTTACTGAGCACATATGTCAGTAACAAGATAGGTGTTTTTTTCTCTTTTACATCTTTAATATAACAAATAAATAAACATATTCTACAATGGTAAGACGAAAGAAGACAACTGCTAGTCAGCTAAAATAATCCAAAGTCTGGCTCGCTTCAGTCTTCATGGACGCCGGTGATGAAGTCGCTGGAGAAGAGTAATGTTCAGACTCTTCTTTTGGGTGTCGGAGATTGCGTATATTGCAAGCGTAGACTTGCACATTTATACGGTAGCCTCGCGCCACCATCAGCTGCAACTCCTTGTACAAGTCGTTCAGCTCCTGCTGAGTCTTAATGGTTACCTCCTCGTAACTAGCACAACTTACATTGAGAGACATCTTGATGTTGTACGGTTGACCGTCGGAGTTGAAATGAAGCTGAGGCACAGCGCTTGGGGGTACTATAAAAAGTGGTGGGGGTGTTTGCATCGAAGCAGGTTTAACCTTTAGCTTGGTGGTGGGGGTAACTGTGAAATGCAAAGGTCAAAGGTCAAGGTCACCCGCGAAGTTTAAAAAAAAATGCAACATATCAATATGTGACAAACTTCACATATTGATATGTTGCATTTTTTGTCTTTTATGGTTTATTTATTTATAAAACATTACAATAACATATGTACAACAGTAAAATTAAAATCTAACACTGCTGCTTGTCGGCGATGTGGATGGTCAACTCGGTGGAATTGCTACCCGTGCAACCGTGGGAAACCAGGTAGAGACAGCCGGGTTGGATGGAGCGCAGATCCTCGTTCTGGAGGAGATGGACGAACCGTTTCGGCAGGTAGACTTGGAACTTGGGCTCATCCCCCGGAGTGAACGGTGCCTCGCTAAGACTGCAGCAAATGGCCTCTCCAACTGAAGTCTCCATCTTCTTCATGGCGTGGATAATGTAGTGCTTCTCGTCTTTAAGTTCGGAACACTTCTTGACGGGTAGTATGGTAGATTTGGAGTGAGCATTGAACTGCTCAACCAAAGTTTGCAGGAACTGGTGAGATGCCATGGTTGAGTTAAAGATTGTCTTCTTCTTCGTCTTCTTGCTGGGAGATGTTGTCGTCTCGGAATCTCGAGTAATACTCATGCCAGGTCCCGGTCTGCTCCTCACTTATATAACCCCCGTCACCCCCACCACTCCCCACTTCCCCACTTTGAAGGTAAGATGCGAGTTTATAGGCGTTTTTTAAAGCGCAATGTCTATCTTTTTCATGTTCTGGACTTTTAGTACAAATACAAACATTTTCCATCGTATACTTGTAGTTTTTATCCAAGTCCACATCATTAACCGGAACATGAGTAAATTCTTCGATCCATCTCTTCTTTTCCAGTCCTTTTGTATAAATATTGGTAAACCTGTTTGAAAACTGATGCATGATGTTATATAAGTCCGTGTAACTTGCAAAACCATCATACCAATCGATATGATGGAAATATTTTGAAATCCACCTGTTGGTAGTAGCGGCTTTGCTAGTTAATGATGAATAAGAACATGGTGGTTTGAACAAAAATGTATATGGAACACTTGTATTGATATCGAAAAACACAAGTTCTTTTATGATAAATCTATCATCATTACCCCGAAACGCTTGGAACTCAATTATACCAGGTTTGGACTTTACTTGTTCTTCTTCCTTGTCCATTGCGAAGATCACTCGTCTGCTCATGACGAAGTCCAAAGGTCAACTGAATTCCACACCACGGTAGGTACGACTTTTATACCTGGCCGTACAGTTGTTGGCGCGTTGGTGTATATTTAACGTGGGCACCGTCCCCGGTAGGCCTAACCCCACAAAGTGTTTGATATTGTTTTAAAAACCAACCATTGTCATCTAAGTTTCCATCTTTACATTCTCCTTGTTTTCATTTTCATCACTAACACTTGATTCTTCTCCTCCTTCTTCCTCTTCTTCCTGTTTTACTGATTTCTTATGTAGTTGAGCGTATTTTTCCAACTGTCTCCACATTTGTACTTCATGAGGAACCCTATTAAATATAGAAGTATCCACAGGTCCGTACAATATAGGTGCGTCCGGTTGTTTGTCCAAAGTGTCTTCCAAATAATCTTTAATAATAGAACTTGAAAACACTAGTTGTCTCAAGTATCTTGTTATTGGTTCAGTTGCACAGGTTAGAATAAAAAACTCTTCTCGATTAAGTTGAATCTTGTTATCATGTCTTGTTGTGTCTCTAAACCGCAATTGATGGTCACCACGATTCTTTATAATATCAATTTCCACATTTGAATCCAAAAGTCCTACTCTTGTCTTTCTTCCATACATGTTACTAGTTAAATAGCATTCTAGCAGATGCAAGTGCTTCATAAAAGATTCCCAAGCACTATCGGTGAACAAAATCATTTTGGGTCCATGAGTCAAAATTACAGTAGGTGAATAATCCGTCGATTTCATAACACCGATTAAAACACTTTTGTCCAAACTGGATGAGATTGGATAAAATATTCGCAAGAATACCTCACTCAATATGTTAGGAGAAATATTATCTTCAGTATCCCTTTTCTTCTTCTGTGCATTCTTTCTTCTTTTACCTTTTTCCTCAACATTATTACTGCCGTGGAGTTGTCCGCAAGCGTTGTGTTCATCTCCCTCCGGTTGACCTTGAAGATCTAAAAAGTCGGATATCTCCTTCTCAATATCTACTACATTTTCTTGTGTACCACTAGGAGAAGCCATATTGAATAAGATGCTACCCATACAAGAACAGGCAACAAACTGATGAGGAGCGACCTGAACACTCTGCTTTTATACTCGCGGAATGCATTGGAATGTAACAAAACCGGTTTTTTACAATACATTTTTAACAATTCCAGTTAAAGGTGTGTATGTTACGATTTTATCATGTAGAATTAAACAGTATGCAGTTGTATTAGCCGATATAGGCGCGTTGAATTCCATTTCTATTTTTATATCTACACTTGATGATTTTACCGATTCATTTTGTTTAGAACAATCGATTACAACTATAGGGTAACCATCTAAGTATTTTTCTGGTGATAGTAAAGGTGCATTCGTTTTACCATAATATGAACTTTGGAATCTTGCATACATATCGTACAATATGCTGTACTTTTTATTAGCGAATGACACATTTAAATTATCGTATGGAAAAAATTGTGAATTTAAATAAACTTTAATATTTTTCAAGTTGCAATGATCAAATTGGCCTGCATGTTTGGTGATGGTGTCTCTTCTGCCTGTTTGTAAACCAAATATAATATACCTGGCTCGTTCCACATAATTAGATGTTTTAACTGTCCAAGTGTGTCGATCCGTAGTTGGCAAGCTGGGATGTTCATGAAATTCCCAACTTCTAAAAGGAATTACAATATCACGATCAGCCTTTAACTTTCTTAATAGTAGCATTCTATGCTCGTCAGCTAATTTTACATGTGGAACTCTCCATACAATTTTGTCTAATGTTAATTTCCATTCTAAAGTTGCATCTGTTGTACCGTCTGGAGCTTTAATAATATCTTTATCGTTTGAAGATCTCAACAAAACTAATTCTTGTTTAACGTTTAATATTATTTTCCTATAATCTTCAGCAAAACCAAGCAACAAACGTAACGGAATATGAAAATCAAAATTTCCATTTGTATCTGGAGTGATTGTGTCTTTTGCAGGTAAAACCCATCCTGCAGGTTGTATTAAATTGGTTTCATTAGGTGATATAGATGTTAATCCCTTTAAAGTTGTTGCAATACCTACTTTTTTAGTAGAATCAACTGTTACACCTGATATTTCATATCTAATTTCATCAAACAGGAAAGCCATGGGATTATTTATAAATGGAACTGTTGTACCAGTAGTAGTACCGTCCTTTTTAGTAACTTTTCCTTCAATATACAAGTAACTTTCACATGGTAGTGTGTAAATGTCTTGATTTTGTATGGGAATACGAATTTCATCGTTATTGTTTAATTTTGATGAAGTGTAAGGGTTGTGGGTGTGATATTCTTTTTCCCATAGGGTTTCGTCGAATGTTGGACCCTGAGCTATATCCAGTATATCCATTATCGGTTACTTTTAATCCAATTCTCTCTAAGAAACGAATGTTCTCGCGTGTTAACTCCTCCACAGCTGAAGAGCTACTAATGCGGATTCCCGTAGGTTGTTCGCTTTTAAATGTTAAACCCATGGTTTTGTATTAAAGTGTTGATTTTAAATGTAATCTAACCGTAATAGGCTCTTCTCGGAAATCTATCAAGTTACCGTCTTGATCCAATACGTTCAACACGATGTCTGAAATGAAAGTGGTGTTCAAAGGTAGATATACCAGGTTTTGCGGCTTTTCAACAATTTTAAATCCAGGTGGTACACTGGGGTAAAAAGTATGTATTATATGAGTATTTGCTCCATCTCTGTAAGCTCCTTGTATAATATTACAAGTTATGTCTATACTATTGACTTTTAATATTGTTACAGTTTGTTTACCGGAATGTGTTTTATTTGGTTCTAAAATCGCTCCATCTTTGGGAAATCCTAATAAATCACCAATTGAGTCTGACTTACTGAAATCTATATAATATTTTGAAGTAAGCTCAGCTTTCATTGTATTGTTATTACCTTTTAGCGTTATATTGTCTTTTCCCATTTTATTTTGCAAAAATTCATTAATATGATCAATTTCATAAGAACCTGTGGGTAGAGTGCAAACTTCCAAGTCTGTAAACTTCCCACTGGCATCTTTTCCTTTATAATAATGTAATAAGTTATTTTTACCTTCCGTAACATTGGGAATAGAGTTGTAAGTTGTAAAATCCAACAGTGCTGCCTCCCAAAATCTTCCTTTTTGCAAGCGTAACGCTGGAAAAAGGATACTTCGTAAAGTGGACGATTTTCCTGTTAATGATACCGTATAGGAAGACATCTCAATAGTGACTGATACTTTTAGCTAGGAATTCCAAACATAAATGGCCGCATATTGAAGTATTATCAGGTTGTTCTCTTTTATAGTTGTAATATATGTTTTTAGCAGATTTAAAGTAAAGTTCAAGTTCTTTAGGTGGTGGCAAATTTCCAAAACTATCAAAATAATATACATTACTATTTAGTTTCTTATAACACACCCAATGGGTGCCGGACCCTTCAGTATTATCCAAATTTACGATTCCAGTCTCATTTTTCCATATTTTCTTTGGTAAACTGTCTTTCATAAATACTCCGCGGAAAAATGGTATTTTTAAACAGGAAATATATTTAAATAATTCAACATTAGTCAACGCTTTATGTGGTATAACCAATTGATTTCTTTTATTTAATATGCACGATACGGTCTTAGGTATAGACCAGCCCCGTTTTTTACCATTGACCATATTGTCGGTTTTTTATTATTTTTCCTCGGAGAACGTCTTTTTAGTCTAATATTACCACCATGTTTTCTCTTGGTTGATCCTTTTTTATTCTTACCCCTCCTTTTTCCACCTCCTACCGCTGTTTTAGCCTTCATACCTGCTGTTACCGCTAAAGCTGCTGCTTTTTCCGCAATACTAGCGTCACTAGACTTTACTCGTTGCCAAGCTATATTCGCTAGCTTTTTATCAGCGATTGACCTATTTTTTGAATCGGTAAACGTGGAATATGCGATATCGTGTTCTTTACAAGCCTGATCTAACTTATTTATGCCTGGATCACCTCTTTCCAGTCGTTTTTTCAATTTAGTTCCTGGTCCGCAATACTGATAACCTCCCGGTATGTGAAATTCGTATGGTAAAGCGTCTATTGCTCTGTTTACGATAGATCCTACTGGAATACGATTTAAAGCTTTACTTAACAGAGAAACCGCTGTGGACGTGATACCGCCTCCTTTCCGTATAGTGTCTCGATATGGACTGGTGTAATGAAACGCCATGATTGTCTTTTATATTCGAAAAGCGTAACCCATGTGTTACCTCTATGACAGGTTGCACATAAATGATGTAATATATGGTGTTATTTAATTAAATATCAAAATCACCCCAATCTGATGATCTAAACTTTTGTGTGTTATGATTAAAAAAATATTTATAAAGAATTTCTTGTTTTAATCCATGTATTTCTCATTTTTTCGTCAATAGGTTTATGTTGTCCTGCTGCAATATAATTATGCATATCAAATAATAAATTACCTATTACTTTAACAAGAAAATTAACAGTTACAGCGTTATTGGCATAATCAGGGTCTGCAACATTTGTTAATCGTTTGTTATCACAATTCCACCATTTTTTTCCAGTTGGCTCTAATTGTATTATCTGTTCATAAGTAACAGCATCACCAGGCTTTTCACCAATACCTAAATTTGTCAATAACTTTCCTTTACCATCCCAAACATAATTGTTTTCTTCAAGCAAAGTAAACTTTTTATTTCCTTGTACAAATACATCTCCTTGACGTGTTACTACTTGGTTTTGTTTCACAAAACCGGAGGTTTCTTGTTTTAAAGTTTCCTTCATTTTACCCACCGTTGCACCATCTGATGGTTCAAAACCATCTTTTACATTCGCTAAACAATTACCAACAGTCAATAACTCCTACATCACGTGTAATACAATGATCTTTGATGTATTTTAAATTTACAGCATCATTTTCATTTTTTGGATAACCTATATCGTTAATAACAAATTTATAAAAAGAAAACCCATCTTTTGTCTTTTCAGGTATTATAGAATGTAAATAGCGTCTATTTATGCTGTCTTTTTCATCTACAGGGTCTGCTACGTTAGATATACGTCGATTTTCAGCATTATACGTTTTTCCATCGAATTTTAACGTATTTTTCAATTCCGATGATAAATAACCTCTGTTTATTGCATCAGCGTTTTGATTTGGCTTACCGACGTTGGAAATTCTATGATTACCCGCGTTATATGTGTTTTTGTCTAGTTTCAGTGTTGGTAATATCTCTTTTTTTAATACTTTTAAATTTATTGCATCATTTTCATCTGTGGGATCATTAATGTTTTTTAACCGTTTATTACTAATATCATAATCTCCATCAGGTGTTTGTGGTAAGCCAGCACCTCTTTTTAAAGTATTAAAGTAATATAATCCATCCGAGGAATATCGTCCGAACTTGTCAACACTCATGGTGCAACTGAATAACATTCTAGAGTGTAACCCATTTTTATAATATTAGTCTCGATTTCTAACCCATATCAGTTTTTATACAAATTCTTAGTCTTTATCAGTTACATTTTCATCGCTCCCGGGACATTTAAAATATTTAAAATTTCCACTAACTAATGCTCCGTCTGATTCATTTCGAAACACATGATTTTTATGAATAAATTGTTCACCAGACAATTTTCTAAATCCGCTAAATGAATTTGGATCTGCAATTAATATATTTTGATAATCATTTACATCCATTAATTTAAATCTTTGCTTATTATAAATAAACTCTTTATTTGCACTGTCATATTGTAATGTTTGTCCTACAGTTGCAGCATCATTTGGATCTCTTCCATTATGCAAGTTTTTTATTACTTTATTTTTACATGTAAAAAATCTAAAAGAATGATCTGGATCTAGATGTACGGTTTGTGATAAAGCAGCTGCATCATGTTTTTCATAACCCCATCCCATATTTGATAACCCTTTACCCATGCAATCCCAAGCATTATTTTTGTATGTTAATAAATTAAATTTTTCATTACCTTGAACAAATTCATCCCCTTGCTTTGATACTACTTGATCTTGTTTTACAAAAGAGGTTGTTTCTTGTTTTAAGGTTTCCATCATTTGACCCACTGTTGCACCATCTGATGGTGCCGAACCATCTTTAACATTCGCTAAACAATTACCTAGACAATCAATAACTCCTACATCACGTGTAATACAATGATCTTTTATATATTTTAAATTTACAGCATCATTTTCATTTTTCGGATAACCTATATCGTTAATAACAAATTTATAAAAAGAAAAACCATCTTTTGTCTTTTCAGGTATTAATGAATGTAAATAGCGTCTATTTACGCTGTCTTTTGCATCTTTAGGATCATCTACGTTGGATATACGTTTATTTTCAGCAGTATACGTTTTTCCATTGAATTTTAGCGTATTTTTTAATTCTGATGATAAATAACCTTTGTTTATTGCATCAGCGTTTTGATTTGGCTTACCAACATTGACAATTCTATGATTACCTGCGTCATATGTGTTTTTCTGTAGTCTTAATGTTGGTGATATATTTTCTTTTAATACTTTTAAATTTATTGCATCGTTTTCATCTGTGGGATCTTTTATGTTTTTTAACCTTTTATTAGTTATATCATAATCTCCATCAGGTGTTTGTGGTAAACCAGCACCTCTTTTTAAATTATTTGCGTAATATAACCCATCCGAGGAGTAACGTCCGAACTTGTCGACACTCATGGTGCAACTGAATAGTATTCTAGGGGGTAACGCATTTTTTATGAGATTACCCCACGGTTTCGGAGTTCATCCACTAAAGCCACCCATTCGTTTTCCAATCCAGTATGACCCGCTTCTTTAGCTTCATGTATTAGTTTCATTCTATCCACCAATTTATTGATATTATTGTAATAAATCACATTTGTGTTATATAGTTTCTTCATTAAACCTGTACCTGTAACAGATTTTTTTCTTTTTCTTGGTTCTGGAGCACTTATATCCAAAGTGGATGACACAAACCTTCGTTTTACAGGTTTTCTTGGCATTATCGGCATTGGTTGTCTTCTCGTTGTTGGTATTAACTTGGATACAAATACTCTATATTTTAAAGACCTAGATCTAAAAACTGGCTGGTCAGCTAAATACTTCCTCCTGTATGCATTGGTGTGTTCCAAAATCTGTTTATATGCTTCCATATCTTCTTCTTTAACTAACAATTCTAAAGGCTTTTTTTCAAATAATAATTCAAATAATCCTCTTGTGCCCTTATATCTTTGATTACCAACAATAATATTATCATCTTCATCAATGTTTACCGGGCTATTACCAACCATTAAACCTTCTTCTGTTAATCTTACTCCATAACTATGGTAGTTTTTATTAGGATTTATTCCAGCTAACATTTTTATCATGTATTTCCTTCCTAAAGGTCCTTTGTTATGAATGTTTTCACCCAACAAGCTTATGTTTGACGGACCTTCCCTTGCTTCTTCTTCTTTTTCCTCTTCACTAGCAGTTGATACATCTTCATGTCCTCTTTTAGCTTTTACTTCATATAATTCTCTTATACCACTATAGTCTGGTGATTCTAGCTCTCTTTCAGGTTCTTCACCGGTAAAACCACTATATGTAGAGGATTCCAGGTCTTCATCACTAAAATCTTCTGATTTTATATTTTCTCTTTCAAACTTTGTAATAGGTGCAATTGCATCTCCTTCCAAAACGGGTTTAGCAAATTTTTTGTTTAATTGTTTCAAGGGTTCAGTAATAGGTTTAAAAGTAGATTCAAGAAATTTCTCCCTTTCGCTAATACCTAATTTTAATGCTCTGTTTTTATCCCGAATAGAATCACTAAGTGATTTTATTTCCTTTATTAACTTTTCTTGGTTAACCATGTTTGTAGCAAGACGTGTTGTACAACAATGAATGTTTTACATCATGATCAGTGTATTAGTATAAATTTATCAAATCCTATCCTGTATCGACCATTGTTTAGCGGTTGTTCCTTTATAATTGTTAAAAACCCATACTTTTCAGCCCAAGCCTTTCCACACAACTCTTTAAATCGTTCGAATGGCATATCCGCACTTACATGGTCATAATATATGTGTTTTAGGTTGGTTTCATCCTGTTTAAATACAATTAACATGTTTGCATTGTCTCTAATGAGCTGTTTCGGTATTTTGCTGTAAGTTTGACCAATATAAATGCTATCTATGTTGTTATGTCGACCCATGGCGAAGTAATTCCTTATTGTATTTTGATTTTCACAAGATACATCGTCAAATATGAATACTGAGAATGGTTTAGCCTCTTGCGGTTGCATGACACTCTCGCTCGCGTTAAATTTAAAATATTTAACTTCAGGTACATTATTGAGTATTTGTTCCAATAACTGATATTTCGGTTGTTGTAGTGACTTTGAAAATACATATAAATTATTAAAACGTAAGCCTTTAGGGTTTGTAATCAAATTGAATACTACATTTGTTTTTCCACAATTGGAAGGACCGGTAACCAGACAACGCACCGTGTTTGGTAACAAAACACCGTGTTTCCCAGTATTGAATTGAGAACCATCCACTGTGAGTTCATCTATATTATTAATAGTAAAATTGTCTTTTTGCGGTATTATCTCCATCCTTTGTAATGGTTCAACCCAAAATGATGCTCTATCATTATATTAGATCCTTTTTAGGTATCCAAGAATCTTCCGTCTTATTAAATCCTAACCATCTTACTTTAACCTTATCTTTTTTGCGTTGCAACACCTTTTCTACTAGATATACATCACCTACTGTTGATTTTAACATTTCATGTCCATAAAAACCTCCTTCAAGCAATTGTCCTTTATTATCTTTTAAAATGTAAGTTTCTGGTACTGTAGGTTGCACCTTAAATACGGTAAATACCTCATTTGTCCAGTTCGGAAGATATCTTTTACTGAATACACCTTTGTATTTGCTTATTCGCACTTTATCACCAACATTAAACCTTTTAGGCTTTAGTTTTTCAACTTTTGGTTTAGTATTCATTTTTATACGTTTTAATACAAGTTTTTCATTTTTATTAGTCACCTGGCTTGGTTTCATACCGATAGTTCTATGAAACTTGTTATTGTAATCGCTTATAAGTTTTGGTAACACATCAATCCATACGTGTGATCCTCTGTTGGAAAACATCTTATACATCGCACCTTTTAAAGTTCTGTTAAATCTTTCAATTATTGATGCTTTTACCTCTGAATTGGTTGAGTAATGGTTAATGTTGTGTTTTTTCATTAAATTTGCAAATTCCTTATTAAAATATTCTTTTCCATCATCAGTTTGTAAATGTTTTATAGTATGTTTGTCTCTTTGTATAGCTGTTTCCATTGCTTTTGTAACACTTTTGCCACTTTTATCTTTTAGTGGTAAAGCATCTGCCATTTTTGAAAAACAATTAATAATAGTCAATGTGTATTTAAATCCTCTATTTTGTTTACTATAAGGAATCATTTCGATTAAATCCGCTTGATATAAATCATTTATTCCTTTTATCACTGTATTTCTTCGTGGAAACTTTCTTCTTGCAGGTTTATGAAGCTCGTTGACAATTTCTTGCTTCAAGTTCTTCATATTGCAGGTTTGAATGTTTCATGTATCACATGTATAATAACAATGAATGTTGTCTTAAATATTAACATCATTTATATAGGTCAAGGTCATCCAAACTTGTGTAAAAAAATGGGGAACACGGCGTTTGACTTGCCGTGTTCCCCATTTTTTTACGGAAGGAGAAAGGAATAAGGTCGAAGTTGTAGAGGGGCGAAGAATAGGTTACTAGTCGATAGGGTTTAGAGAGTAGTGTCCAAAAGGAAGAGTGTGAATTTTATCCGGCATAATATGCCTTTTATCATCTCGAGCTGACAGTGCTCTTTTAACTTCAGTGACACTGTAGACCTCATGTTTAAAGCTTCTGATAGTGTTGAACGTTGCAGACATTGTAGAATCTTCAAACAAGCAGGTCTTGTAATGGTCAAATGTCACATGTTTCTTCAAGTACGATGTTTTGACTCCTTTTGCTTTCTTGACT
Source organism: Neoaliturus tenellus (assembly GCA_030545055.2). Taxonomy (NCBI): domain Eukaryota; kingdom Metazoa; phylum Arthropoda; class Insecta; order Hemiptera; family Cicadellidae; genus Neoaliturus; species Neoaliturus tenellus. The sequence goes on along the minus strand of JAQYXR010000308.1, from coordinate 39,925 downwards.
GTGGGTGTGTTGTTCTCGTTGTACATTTTAAATGAATACAATTTTGCCATCAGTGCCACTATTTCTTCTAAAGGCATTCCATTTGCTTCATCTTTAAATTTTCCGATTACTTTTTTATTCTTTTCGTTGTAATTTGGATGGTTCTTCGGATAGTCAGAGAAGTCAAAATCGTCTTTGTATGGGAAACTCCTTAGGTCTTCATACATGTCCAAAGTCTTTATCCAGTAGATAAACGCGTCGGTATCCATGTATGCAACTCCAATGTTGTCTCTTCCGTAGTGTTTAACCATTTTGTTGTAATGGAAATCATACATTAAAGTTTTACTTATATCCAAAATTGACATTCCAATGTATAACGGACGATCCATCACTATTGTTGTTTTCTTCATACTTACGGCAACTAGATCTTCGTTTATAATCATAGATGTTCCAAAATTTGGTTTTTGCACTAATTTTTCCAATTTCTTAGGATCACTTACTAATTTTACAATCTTGTGTTTTCTTTTGTTTTCTAAGGTCTTCCCGAAGATGGCGTTGTTCATCAATTTGTAAAAGTCCTTTTCAAATGCTGATGTTGCTGCTGCTCTTCTTGTAGTGTTGGAATCAATATATGGTTTCAACCAACAAGACTGGGTGAATTCAATTGCTCTATGAATTCTCACCACACGTAGACCCAATTCAAGAGCTTGTTGAACTACCCAGTAGTGAGCCACATACCGATCTTTATTCTCCAACGTCATCATCAATTTCGGCCATCTTCCTGTCGGTGAAACTTCAGTCTTGGCTAGGAGAGGCAAGTCGTAGTGATGGTCATGAAGGTGCTCCGGATATTCGAAATCACAGTCCAAAATATAGCCTTTTGGACCATTCTTTGGAATCTGTGAGATGTCACCGATGGTGGCCGGGTCGATCCATTTGAAGTCAGCGTAGGGAAGCGGATTTGACATTGCCCAACCATAAAGGTTGTTTGCGTCAAAGTAACCAAGGTAGACCGATGGTTGTCTCTCATCGAAGCCTGGGATGTACTTGTTGTTAGCTTTGACATGACGTGTTACAGCTTGTGTCAAACCGCCCCGTACACCAGATTCTATCATGAGCACCATATCAATATCTGTTAGAAGTTCCAATCGACAGTTGGTTGACTTTAGCATAGCTTGCCATGCTAATCCTGGAGATGTGTACGAGTGTAGAGGGTCCAGTCCATAGGCGGAGAAGCAGGTGTTTCGAAATTCTTCCATCACATCGCACAGCAGAGTTACGTCCAATTTTATGTAAAAGTCGGAATATTCCCCTAAGGTTTGAATGTTTAGTTGGTTCCAAACATTACAAGCATGATTGTAGTCTTCAACGGAGATTTCACTTTCATTTAACTTGCTATTGAAGGCTTCAATCGGTGGCAGACTGGTTTCTTCGAATTTTTCTGCAGAAGTTATGTAATCATAGGGGAACACTCCTTTACGCATTACTAAGTCCAATTTATCTTCAGGTACAATTTTGCTGGTTTCTTTTAGATCTTCTCTTCTTAGGTTCTCAGACAATTTGCTCAAACTAGATGACATAAATCTATAAGAGTCTACGAAGCGAAGTTTAATTTTACCTACTGTTTTTGAGAAACTGATGTACTTCTCCAATGTTTCAGCTAATACTTCGATTTTTCCATCATCTCGTCCTAACTCTGGGATAATGAAGTGGGAGTCATAGCCGCTAAGATTGTGTAACACGACAGGGATAAAGTTTGGCAGTTTGTAATTTATATTGCATGAATTACAAGCAGCTCCTCTGTATAACCCTGTCAGGTGATCGTGATCTCTTACTTTTTGATTTTCTTCACTGAAGCTCTTCTTGCATAAATAACATCTTGTTGCCAAATTGTATTCTTCTTGTTGATTTTGATTCAAAGGTTCCATAGGTAAAACATTACCGAATAAGCGTTGCACCTTTTCAGCAATGTCATACAACTGGTCTACGAAATGCTTAGCGGCTTCTTCCCCACGGTAGAGTATCGGAGTGGATGTTAAGCCATAGTCTTGCAACTGTTCTTCAGGCAAAGTCGATTTCACCAATAAGCAAAAACTGTTAGGTTGATGCAGTTGATATTTGGTTCTTCTAGTCACCTCACCATCCGGAAGCTCCTGTGGTACTAACGTGGATTCGAAATCTGCGTAGACGGCTACTGGAATCCGATATTGGTGAACTGTTTTGTTGAATTGGATGAACGCTCGAGATGGCGGCGGCAGACTAATCTTCACTTCATAGTTGTCATTACAAAGTCTTTGGTGTTCCTTCAACCACTCCGATCCTCCACGTCTCAAATCTTTATTCGTAAAACAAAAGCATCTCTTACACACTGTCACTCTAATTTTATTTTTCGTTAATTGTCGTACAACCAATGCTTCAAAATCTTTTATCCACACATAATGTGAAATTTCGCCTTTAGTTATCAATAATAAATCAGTATGGTTTCTTTGCTCCACTTTTCCAACTCGTAGAGGATACACATTGTTCGAATCATCTAAGCCGAACACGTTAACAGAAACACCTGGATTTTGTTTCTCAAATTTTGCAATTTGATTAAGACTCACAGGATACGACATTCCTCGGAAGTTGTAGCGGTGTTCGTTTTCATAATATTCCCTACCAACTCTACAAGGATTATGTTTTACATACTTAGTTAGCATCGCATACTTAAAACATTCATTATCCCCGTTTGTAACATTTCTGCAAGAGTTGGTGTCTTTAATTTTCTTTGGTAGAGGGATAAAGCTGCTACCCCTCATACCATATCCATGCTTGTGAACCCTCACATCCATACCTTCAATCGATGATAGCGTCCAGCCAGATCCTCTTCCTTCGTGTTCTTGGAGTTTCATTAGCAGTTCATTCAAACAATCTTCTAAAATTTCGTTGATATCAGATGTGGTTGTAAGGGTTCGGTTTTTAGCAATGAATGCTCTCGGTGAGTTTTCACCATTGGTATTAGTAAACATAGCCTCCAACACCAATCCAAATTTAATAAAGTTCAATCTTGCCAATTCTTCCATCAATGTTTTTACAACTAAATTTTTAGCTTGGGTTATAAAGTTTTCTAATTCCAATTGCACATTATTAATTTTGAAATGAGTTACAACTGGTCCTGGCAAGGCTGTGGTGCGCAGTTGTCTTATTTCTTCCACTTCTTCTGTATCCTCTTCTTCCATATCCTCTTCTTGGGTACGCAGTTGTTTTACATCTTCCACTTTTTTTCCTTCCATTTCCTTTTCAATAAATCCTCCAGCTGTAGATGGTCCAGCTCCGGCAAATTGAATAACACTTGGTCTTCTTCTTTGCATTAACTGTAAATAGCTAGCCCAGTCCTTCTGCTTCTGGGGTTTTTCCAAAAACCGATCAATCGCATCCAAGTCTTCTTCACTTACTACAATCTCTTCTTTTCTGTCCTCTTCACGATGCAATTCTCGGTGTAACTGTAGATAGCTATCACAGTCGTCCATCTGTTTCTGGTAGTTTTCCAATAACCGATCAAACGCATCCAAGTCTTCTTCACTTACAACAATCTCTTCTTTTCTGTTTTCTTCATGATGCAATTCTCGGTGTAAAACAAAGATATCTTCATCTTGGAAAAACTCACCACAAATATCGCAAAGAGCCATTTTTGAACAAGTTTGGCTTTGAGTGTGCACTCGGTGAATGTCCAAGCAATAATGAGCAGCGCGCTCAACCGGGTCCCTTTATACCCGAGGTTGAAGGGTGGGGGAAGGTGACGTCATATACATCCGGTTTATCAATCATTTAGTAAATTTGGCTTTTAAACACCCATTTTCAATATATTCTTCAACAGGCTTGATAAACCAATAATGTTTGGTCTAAATCCACTACTTTGTACAAATATTTTGAAAGATGTCTGTTTGAGCAAGTTTATGTGGAACAAGGTCACTTGGAATTATTATTTTTAGCGGGGATAGAGCACTGCAATAGAGCCATGGTATAGAAGTGGTGTATCCATCCAATTGGTTTGCCCTTTTTTATACCCCCACAAACTATGCATTTATGTGGGTCAAGGTCGCGTAAAGATACCCTTTGAGCGGGGATAAACCACTAAGCAGCATGCTAGTCCATTGCCGCAAAGTGATCTATCCCCCGCTCTGTTCTACAAAAAACCTCAATCAAGTCCAAGTTCAAGTCCTAGTTTAACACTTGGTTGGGAGAATTACATTAGTTTGATACTTATTTCTACCGTTACACTTGCTCCATTCTCAAAAAGATATAAATAATATAATCCTGGGTACTGTTCTTTTTCACGTCCTGCATGTTCCTTAATAAAGTCGAAGGCCAATCTTTTTGAATATTCATTATGAAACACTTCTCTTACACAAACAAGGATTTTTTCTTCGAGAAATTTCACTTGAATTGTTGTTAGTTTGCTTACATCATCCTTGTCTATCAGGGGTAGCTTGTAGGTGAAAGTATTTGGTGGTAGTTTGTGCGTTCTATCAAGTAAACAACAAAATTTTTATACAATTTCTGCTCATTGTCTGTAATACTATTAATACCAAACAGATTATAGTACGAAGGATCATAAGGTATACGACGATACATTTTAAGAACCGGTCAGCATAAGCGCTGGAGCTAAAATGAGAAATGCGTGCAACCCGGCCGCCTTATATCCCCACCGGGTGACCACGCCCAAGGTACCCGGGGGGGGGGGGCACTTCTCGTCCGGAGCAAAAAACTTTTTGGTCAAGGTCAAAAATTTTTCCCAAAAAAAAGTTGGGGGGGGGTGAGGAGGGGGTGGGGGAGGGGGGGGGGTTCGCATTTTATTTTACATATTTAGGTCAAGGTCACAAAAAAACTTTAAAAAAATTAAGCCCCACACCCCCCTTTGGGGGTGTGAGGCACTTGGGTTGTCATCGCTGTAGCCTCCGAAGAGACCCAACTATGACAACAAGGCAACATCCAATGTCCTGTACCCTTCGCCACGCAAGACTTGTAAACATTTACTGCATTGTCTTTTCAGTAGCTAACAAAGATTCATTTACATAATTTTGTGTTTCCAGAAGAAAACAAACTGAGGACACCCTAGTGGCTTACGTCCTCGTCCGAGTGCAGAGGCCGCCGCAACCTTTTGCATGCCAGCGTACAAACGGACATGCTCCCAAATGCCATCCGCAACCTTTTGCATGCCTGGCAGGAGCCTACCGATAATAAAATAGGCTTTACACGGGGGCCTACTCCGTAACCTATCTTTAATATTTTTAATTTACAATGCATTGACTTTTTACAAGTCTTTGTGGGTCAAGGCCACACGGACATTAAAAAATTTCGGCCCCCGTACATCCATGGCGAACCACGAATGTTCGGGGGCCTTGGGGACTAAAAACACAAATAGCTAACAAAGATTCATTTACATAATTTTGAGTTTCCAGAAGGGAAACATACTGAGGACACCCTAATGGCTTACGTCCTCGGTCCGAGTGCAGAGGCCGCCACAACCTTTTGCTTGCCAGCGTACAAACGGACATGCTCCCCAAATGCCATCCGCAACCTTTTGCATGCCTGGCAAGGAGCCTACCAATTATTAAAAGTGGCTTTACACGGGGGCCTACTCCCGTTCCCTGACTTTACAGTTTACTTTGAGCATTGAAAAAGCTCAAGGGGGATTGCTAAAACAAGCGTATACACTTTAAAAACAAATAACACACTTACAACACACAATTGAGCTCAACGTAGTCAATGCTGGAACAAGCACATACACATTAAACACATAACAAACAAGACACAAAGGATAAAAGACACAGGAGACATAGGGTACAAGTAAAACACTCTCATATAAAACAATTCGCAATACCCAAACGCAAGCGCAATATCTTACAACTAATACATGTCTTAAAGTTAGAGTAGACTTCGCTAAACACTGAAGGCGCCATTCAATGTTTAGTGATGCCTATGGCGGTCCGTCCCGATCGTTCACGTTCAACGCGCGGGAGCGGACTGCGAGCCGGCTCTGGCTGGGCTCCCTTATATCCCCACCGGGGCTGCCACGCCCAGGATATCAGGGGGGGGGGGGGTTCGCACTTTTTGTCGGGGGGGGGGGGTTCGCACTTTTTGTCGGGGGGGGGGTCGCACTTTTTGTCGGGGGGGGGGGGGTTCGCACTTTTTGTCGGGGGGGGGGGGGGGTTCGCACTTTTTGTCGGGGGGGGGGGGGTTCGCACTTTTTGTCGGGGGGGGGGGGGTTCGCACTTTTTGTCGGGGGGGGGGGGGGTTGGAACTTTTTGTCGGGGGGGGGGGGTCAGGTAAGTTAAGTGGGTCAAGGTCACCCACGACACTTGTACTCTAAGTGTTGGCTGTACCCCCACCACAACTGGGTCCCTAGGCTGCACAACACCGCTTCGCCAGTATGTCTCCGGCTTCCATGCGGTGCGTCTCGCTGTTCCATAGCTCTCTATATGTAAGTAATTTTACAAGTTCTGAATGTAGGTCACTACACTTTAACTCTGGGACGATATCGAATTGTAGTATTTCTGTGTTTTGACTCAAGGTCGTCACACTTTAACTCTAGCACATCGGTTATTGTACCAGAGGTGCTCAATAACCTAACTTGTAATGTTTAGGGTGGCATTTGCACGCCACGTGGTATCGCCAAGAGTGTCCAGTCCAAATTTTAAGTTAAATTAATTTCACTGTAATCTTTTCCAATTCCACTTTGTTTTGCCAACTAAGGTGTCGCTTTATAAAGTGGTATTTCTCTAAGGTTATTGGGGATTGAAAGATTACAATCACTTTATTTAGACGGCTCTTCACCTTAGAGTTTACCATAACTTCAACTTTAACTTTTCTTCCTTGCCCCTCACAGCTTAAGCTGTACAGTAGGGTTTCTTCTTGCGCCAACTCGGGCTGCGAGAACAGTGTGTTGACTGTAGGACAGCTCATGGTGAAGTGATGCGATACTCCAGCGTTCAACCTCACCTTCCCCCACCACTGTGACCTTTCCCCGCTCCTGCTGTTTCCCCCACCACTTTTCCCTTCACTCATGCGCTACCAACAGTCTCTCAGTATTGTGCGGACTTTTGTGAGGGGAGGCTATGTCGCGGGACACTCTGGGTAAGAAACTTAGCCGTGTTAAGACTTTGTTAGTTGCTCACTGTCCCAAACTCAAAGTCAAACGGGTTTCAACTTTAGCTAAATGGCGAAGACTGTTGCGCGGACACCCTAGGTTTTATACCAAACAGACTAATGTAAGTTTTACTGATGAGGATTTGTTTAGAATATTGGATGAAATGACTTTTCCTTGCAAAATTCAGTTAGTTACTCCCATTCCTGACAGTTTAGAGTCTTAGTCTCTCAAGCCGATATACCTAGAGTACACAGAGCCGGACAGTCAGTCGCTCGGTGTCTGTCGTAGGGTGCACATCGCGGTTGTAGTACTGGTCTAAAGTAAGGCAGCTGGGCTAGTTCAAGGTCACCCGAGCGGTGTCACATGACGGTTTAGGCAGAGTCACGTTGCAAACTTCAAGTTTCCTCGGCACTTTTGCTGTTTCTCATCGCAAATTCGCTCCAAGTCGTCAAGGTCATGGGAACCGGATTAAAATTCGGAGCTTAGTGCGAGAAACCGCAAAAGTGCCGAAAAATTTTAGGTTTCGGCGTGACCTTGACCTTTGTGACATCGATGACGTCATTTTGGTGATGTAAGGGGTGATGACGTCATCCGCACGTCATTTCTGTGACGTCATGGGTGTGACGTCATGGATGTGACGTCATTGGTGATGACGTCATCGATTGCGTCATCGATGACGTCATCGATGACGTCATCGGTGGGGTCATTGACCTCGATGACGTCATCGCTCAGGTGACCTTGAAGTGAGCCAGCAGCCTTACTTTTGCACTACTAACATAACCTCCACTCAAACTACAAATCATTCTAAATATAATATAAGTAAAAATACTAAAACTAAATTGCTTTAACTGATTTTAAAACATTGGAACATGTTTCGCTCAGTTATTAAATCAGAGAAATTAAATAACATAATTATTTTCATATCAAATAATGCAATAATACTGTTGTAATCGTAAAAAATAAAAGATAAGAAATTCAACATTAAATTTGAATAATGCAGAAGGAAATATATTTTAAAAAGTAAACACTTTCAAACAAGTATTTTAGTAACCAAACATACTTTATTATAATATCTGCTGTATATAGTTTAGCGTAAATATACTGTGCAGCTCGCATTATTGCATTGTTGACAGTGTAATCGATTGTACGTGTAAAATGATCATTGATGTCCTTCTGTGTTGTGACATGTTCAAGTGCACGTGAGATTGAAATTAATCAACACAACTTTTTTTTAAGGAAGTTTAAGAATTTAAATATTTCACTTTAAAATAACCAGTTATATTTTAGACAATTACAACAACTAGAGATCGCCTCCTGATCGAAATTCGATCAAAATTTCAGTTGATATCATTTTATAACTGAAACATCTGTTCTTTCTGTTTTTCTAGCAGTTGTTTTTACAACAGCTGTCTAATGATTCAATCAATTCTCCTTCCTCCATAAGATTAACATTGGAACTTTGAAAGCCTGTGGGGCGTAGCCCTGGTGCCCGAAGTGAATTAGAATGTGATTCTGCTCATCTACAGGACTATACCTTTCTAACGGTATGCGCGGATTTCTCCTACGATGCACACGAGCTGAGAAAAAAGGAGAAAATTAAACATGCTTGCGTATTAATATATAGATGTTTTTCTAGACCTGTTATAGAGCTGTTTTACATCCTCTAAAATCAGTTTTCCACATTGTAGGAGATCGCGGACGAGCTGAGCGCGGCGGGAGCGGAGGGCAAGTTTGTGCCTAGGAAGTGCGACCTGGCCCAGGAGTCGGACATCGTGGAGGCCTACGCCTGGCTGGAGGAGACTCTGGGTGGCTCCGACGTGGTGGTGAACAACGCGGGGGTCGCCGACAACACACCCCTACTAGGTAAGGTTAAGGACGTGGGTTCACCGACAATACGCCACTGCTGGGGAAGGTCATGAAAGAGGGATATGCGACAACACCCCCCTTGCAGGGTAAGATTAAGGACGGTGGTCCCCGTCAACACACCCCTGCTGGGTCCTTGATCTTTCAAGGACGGGGTTGCCGACAACACACTCTGCTGGGTACAAGGTTGAGGATGTTAGTGTTAGCCATATAATTGAATGGTTTTAGTTGGAAACTGGCTTAAGCCGTTGAAATAAATAAAAAAATAAAAGGAAAGGGGTTGCCGAAAACATACCCCCCCGCTGGGTAAGGTGAAGGATGGGGGGAGGGGGGGGGGTGGCCATTGGCTAAATATGGGTGATGGGCTGCCCTCAATGTTTCAATCCATTACTTGCATTTCAAAGTTGAATATAAAGATTATTGTTCTATGAATTAATTCAATTAGTAGTGCCGTATCATAGTACATTAAATCTAGCTTTCTTAACTCTGGTTCAAAACGTCAATTACCGGTGTTTTCAGAACTACACGGGTGTTTGGACTCTAGCTTGAAGTATTTATGTGATAACTCCCCTGATACACAGCAGGCATGAGTTTGACTGGCCGGTATGGTTGCAGAGGCGTCCACGGAGGCTTGGCGAGCGATGCTGGATGTGAACGTCATGTCGCTGGCCGTGTCCACCAAACTGGGCCTCAACTCCATGATCGCTCGGGGAGTCGACGACGGCCATGTTATAAATATCAACAGGTGAGATAGTCTGAGTCTCATCTATCACTTATGTCAATAGAGATTGTTTAAAATTTCATAACATCATGTCTAAGGAGTTGATCTGATGAGACTGTCGGTTTTCAGCTTGCTGGGCCACAGAGTGATCGGTAACTTGCTGCCGTTCTACACCGCCACCAAGTGGGCCGTCACGGCGCTGTGCCAGTCGTTCCAGAACGAGCTGTGCACCCGCCAGTCCCACATCCGTGTGACGGTACCGACCCATAGAACTTATTGAGTGTGTAGAGTCAAATACTGATGGTATTTATTAATCACGATACAGAGAAAGGATTTATTATTTTTTAATTCCATAAATTATTTAACATCAAAAATTTAGTTTAAAATGTTTTATAACTGAAACATCTGTTCTTCCTGATTTGTTAGAATCACAACAGTCGTCTGATGACTCAATCAACTACAATTCTTATTACAATTAACATTAAAACTTCGAAAACCTGTAGGGTGCAGCCCTGGAAGCCGATGTAAATTATAATGAGATTCTGTTCATCTACAGGGCATTATATTTCGAAATTATTTATTCATTTATTCAACGGAATCACTATTTTCCGTTGGTAATGTGCTGTTTTTTATGCTACGATACGCACAAGCTGGGGGAAAAAAATGCTTGTAAAGAACACTAAGTCTTAAGCAGAAAAATAGTTGAGTTAAATACGAATTATTGAAACTACATAACACCTCATACAAAGTATAATGTTATTTGTAGATAAGTAATGGGTAAGTCCAACCTGATTTAAAATGCGAGAAGGATAGTTAGCTGTTTAAATTAAAAGCGAGTGCGGTGTATGATTTGAACATAGGAAACTGAATAAAACAGCGAAAACTACAAGGGAATATCGAAAGTTTAGAGCTTCTTATTTTATTGACCCACATCAGAAAACTCAATAGTTTATTGATGGTAGGTTCTAGAACATTTCCACATGTGTAGTGGATGTTGCAGAGCGTGTGCCCGGGCCTGACGAGGACCGGTATGGTCGCGGGTTCGCCGAGGGTCGCGCCGCCGCCGCGCTCTCCCCCGCCGACGTGGCCGACGCCGTCGTGTACGCCCTCGCCGCCCCGCCCTCCGTCATCGTGAGTACCACCATGTGTTGACCAACGATTGATGACTTTTATATCATTTGACCTTTAGTTGAATAAATTTTAATATTAACATCATCATCTGGACTATGGAATACTTCAAGTCTACCAACCCCAAGTGTGAAAGCTCAGTGAGGGGTTATTGACTATATACACTAACATGAATAGACTTATCATCCAATGTATTTTGTTTAATACCATAATTTTAAAGGTTCGTGTATGCACCAGAGGCGTTGCGATTGATTTTGTAAATATTCAGCTGGATTTTCAGTGCTGAAAAAAAAAAAACCACTTTACCACAATATAAATATAACCTTCAGGTATGAAGGTTTCATCAATGAGGTTAAACTAGATACTTAGTGCTACAAAGATAGGGAAGTTTATACCCTGTTGATTCCCGCCATTTCGTTGGTAAACAGTCCTTTTTTTACAATTTCCAATTTGTTATTTGTCTTTTTACCCACACCTATCTGACGTTTCTATGGTAACCAATTCCAATAGCCTGTTTGCAGACCATCAAATCAAAGTGGTTTTAAAAAGAAACAATAGAACCACAAATAATCTGATATTTTAAAGGTATAATTTGTGATTTTGGAGCTTGTTGCGACCAATCAGAATAACTAAAAGAGGAAATCAAGAAAACGAGGGTAAAGTGTGGGATGGTTTCCATGGAAACTGTGGGAATTGTGGGTGAATTGGAGCAAATCAACGGGGGACAAAAATGTGTTCATCACTCTATATAGTTTAAACTCGTTGGGTTTCATCCTTGGTTAAGAAGAGTGGTAATACTGATTTCCCTACCATATGTCACTTGTACTTCATGTACGCTACAGGAGATCACACCACCGTAAACAGGTTTCAATCACGGGTATAATATGATAAGTCTATTCACGTTAGAGTATGCATAGTCACGTTAGTATAAGGTGTTACTGTGAAAAGCAGTACCGTATACAACGAGCAATTTTTGCATAGGCCTATATTAGGTAGTTACAGGGGATGAAAAATCAATTTCTGTATAACAACTTTCAACTGAAATTCATTTTAACGATGATGAATTTAAAACCGGTTGTTCAACAAAAATTTTAATACTGTATTTCCAACAATGTGTTTTACTATGTTACATAAAATTACATCTAATCAGCTGATTTGTTGTAATGTAATAAACAAAGATCAGCCATTATTACATTTCGATTTAATATGGTCATCTATTAAATATCTATTCAAGCATATTTTTTATTTTCGAGTAGCCTCATTAAAATACTAGTGCACTTGTTGCTTGAAATAGAGCAATTTATTTCAATACAATACAAAAGCTACATTTAGTTCTAAATCAATGACATCCTACCAATCCAATATTGTTAATATCAGTAGTAATCACAAAAAACTATACCTATTTATTTACAGTTGTACATTAACAGATGTTTAAAATGCTCTACCCAATCCCGATGTTATACTAATGGGAAAATTTCAACTTAAATTGTGGATAGCGCACTTATTTTAAGTCAGATTCTCATAATTTTTTGGCATAAACAAATCAAATCAAATCAAATCAAAATCCTTTATTGCATGCGACAATCAATACAATTGTATATCAAACGTCATATATACATATTAAACATAAATTCTTCGAGATAACCTTAAAACAATACATTAACATTAAAAATCAAATACTGTGTGCCACAAAAATTCCTACGTTTCAAAAAACTCATCCACTGAGTAAAAAGCTCTCTCCATAAGAAATTATTTTAGTTTGTTTTTAAATAATTTAGGGTCTCCAAGCAATTTGATTTCTTCCGGGAGTTTATTAAATAGTTTTGGTCCAAGATTTTGTGGTAGTGAATCTGAAATTGCCAATCTGTGGGGAGTTTGTCTATGTTGAAAACGGTGTCGTGTGTTATGAGGATGTACGTCAGTGCCTAGTATAAATGATGCATATTTATACATGTAAAAAATTAAAGTTTCATAAATATAATGTGATGCCAATGTTAAAATTTTAAAAGATTTAAAAAATTCTCTGCAAGAAGTGCGTCTATTTATACCCGCCATTATTCGAATAGCTCTCTTTTGCAGTCTGAAAATTCGCAAAAGAGCGCTCTGGGATGCGGATCCCCAAAGTATGATTCCGTATACTAAACGCGACTCTATAAGCGCGGTGTAGATCAATCGAATTAGAAATGGATTTTTGAATTTAGCGAACCTGTTTAGTAAAAATAATTGAGATGACAATTTAGAGCAAAGAGTGTTTATATATGGTGCCCAAGAAAAATGTTGATCGAATATTAGTCCAAGGTATTTACTTTCGGGAGAGAACGGAAGTTCAAAATCATTCATAAAAATCTGTGGTTCAATATCAATGGTTCTTTGACCTGAAAAAAATATACAGTTACTTTTATTTGGATTTATATTTAAGTTATTATTGTTTAGATATTGATAAAGGTTTGTTAATTCTACAAAACTCTCAATTTCTAAATTATGAAAAGAATTATTTTTGAACAGTATAGCTATGTCATCCGCATACATAGTTAATTGGAGATTTGGGAAGTTCTTTTTAAGGCAGTTTGTATATAATATATATAACATTGGCCCCAATACCGAGCCTTGGGGGATCCCAAAGTTTACATTGATACTATCCGACTGCACATTTTCAATTTTTACTACTTGAGTTCTAAATTGTAAAAAAGATTTTACCCATTCCAATGCCAGGCCCCGCACTCCAAGCATAAAAAGCCTTTCAAAAAGTATATTGTGATCCAAGCAGTCAAATGCTTTTTATAAATCTAAAAAAAAATTCCAACAGTTTTACATTTTTCGTCCAGTGCCAAGATTGCCTTTGTTACGAAGTTAACCATGGCATCTGTTGTATTTCTACCTTTAACAAATCCATATTGATCTTTATTTAACAAATTATAATGAAGCAAAAAATTTAACAGTCTACCAGTAAAAACTTGTTCGTAAATTTTAGAAAAGGTTGAAACATTTGCTATTGGACGCCAATTTTCTGGACGACTAGATATTCCGCCTTTAAAAATTGGACGAATTATTGTGTGTTTAAGCTCTTGCGGAAATAAACAACTACAACTACAGACAACTACAGACCAAGCACTATCCAACGACACCATAAAAAAATCGGTTGAAAATTGTAGGAATAGTTGTTTAACAAAATATAGTTGTTTTTGATAACTAAAAAAGTGTTTGACTTAAACATAATTGGAAAAGATTTTAACGACAGTAAAAATATAAGATTTTATAATTTTTAAAAGCCCTTCAACTTAAAAAGCGTATAAAATGTTGAATTCGTTGATTCACTATTTTTATACAACACCGATGATACGCATAAACAAATTTAAAGCGCAATAATGTAGGTGTTAGTTTTTTGTACATCATAGGAATGATTTAAATATGTAAAGAGATCTTTTCAAATAACACTAAGCCATTGTCACAAATAATTGCAAAGTGAAGAGGATTAGCAAAAATAAAACAACTTTAATTGGACTTTGACAAAAATCACAATGGATACGAACCTTTATTCAACCGTGGGCTGAGGAAGAGTTAACCGTATTTTTGTAAGGCTTCCTCTCCCTTCTCGATGCAAATGAAGTGGAATCTCGGGTCAGTGATTAACAGAGCTCTTTATAAATTGAACTGAAAGGAAATCTTGCAATTTGAAACAGAGTTGAAAGAATAAGAAACGTTTGTTTTTTTTTCAAAAGAATGCTTGATTTTTTGAGGAAACTAACGAATAATTTAATATGTCAACGTTTCTTATTACATCAGACCTCTAACAAAAAACCCTATTTCGGAATAAACAGTTTTTCGTAAAGATTATTTGTTGCTTTTAACAAACTGATTTATCTTTAATTCTCAGTAACATAGAGGGAATTTTCATCTCAATCATGCATTATCTAGATGTGACATAGATGTTGTTATTGTTCAGGTGGCCGAGGTGAAGATGGCCCCCAACGAGGGCGCCGTGGGCCACATGATGGCCGGCCAGGGCCGAGTGATCTCCGCCACCACACAACACAGCGCAACAGCCAGCTGAACATGTTACATTTGAGGCGAATGCAAGTTGTGCTGATTAAATTCAATCTCACGTGGACTTGAACATGTCACAACACAGAAGGACATCAATGATCACTATACAGGTCCCATACAATCAATTACACTGTCAACAATGCAATACACAATACTAAATACAGCAAAATATTTATAAAGTATGTTTGGTTATTAAAATACTTATTTCAAAGTGTTTACTTCTTTCATATAGCCTATTTCCTTCTTCTTCGTTTACTAATAAGTCGTCACAGTAAAATAAAAGCCATAACAACTTGCTAGGTGGTTATGCTCCAGTGTAGGTAAGTTGAATTTTAACCTGTAATACACCGATTGATAAAATCCAAATGAAAAACAATTACAACATTAATTACATTAGTTGAATCATTTGATATGAAAACAATTACGTTGTTTAATTTCCATTGTTTAATAACCGAGCGAAATGTGCAACACTGTTTTACTATCAGTTAAAACAATTTATTTGTTGTATTTTTAGTAATATTTTGAAAGATTCGTAGTTTGAATGGAAGTTATGTTAGCTTATATAGTTGAACAACTTATTGAGTTAGAGGCAGATATTTTCAGACATTCAGAGAGATTCAGAGAGAAAGGTTCAGAGTATTTAAATTAATTCATAGGGTGTATAATACATGTACTATGACTTAAATAATGATAATGACACTCAAATAATTGAATGTTTGCCAAGATTAAAAAAAATATTTGTTTAATGATATGAAAAAATTATGGAAAGTATTATTCATAATCTGTACAGAAAGTGATTTCCCTTCACTTGCTCCACTTATTCCCGTCCTCGGCTTCTCCTTGTACGTGAAACTCACTGTCACAAGTTGGGCTTCGCCTCATACATGAAACTTAAGCACGCTCCGGAAAATGTCACTTGTGAGTGTTATGAAATATACTATTGTTTTATTTACTTATAGTTAAAAATCGACTCGTGGAGCTGCGTAAGTATATTAAAAGTATCCATATTTGTTAATGGTCCATTTCAGTGTAGTTTTCGGAGTAATTTTTAATTTAAGGAAAATTACCCATAGTGAATACGCAGTTTTTTTTAGATTCCCAGTCTAAAAAAGTCTAAAGAAAATCTTACATATAACCACTGGTTGTCGGGTTAAAACATCGGTCGTAGTTAATGTTAAAATGCATTAAAATTATGCAAACTCGAAGTGAAATGCATAACAATAAAAATAGTAGGACATTAAACTTTACTTTGAAATAAAATTACACGAATAGGTTCAGGTTAGGAGTAAAATACTGATATAGTAGAATCCAAATGTGAATAACCACAGCCTGCATGTCCAACATTGAGAGGTAGTGTATTGAGGTCGGACCTGCCGGTAGCG
Source organism: Neoaliturus tenellus (assembly GCA_030545055.2). NCBI lineage: Eukaryota > Metazoa > Arthropoda > Insecta > Hemiptera > Cicadellidae > Neoaliturus > Neoaliturus tenellus. The sequence goes on along the minus strand of JAQYXR010000308.1, from coordinate 23,679 downwards.
CACGGCTCTGTGGACCCGCCTACAGCAGGGCGTACAATCGTGTCCGACTGATTGGAACTGTACACCTACGTCCACGGTACATTGAACATGTCATTGAGCTGGTTATTTGATCAGAAAGCGATTACCGTACGGAGCGGCGGTGGCAGCGGTGGTGGGTGTGTAGTCAGTGTCGTCAGTGTGTGACCGGTGGCGGTGACCGGCAGTCGAGGATGGACCGGTGGCAGGGCAGGGTGGCCGTGGTGACCGGGGCCAGCTCCAACACCGGGGCCGCCATCATCCGAGCCTTGGTCACCCACGGGCTGACCGTCGTGGCTGTGGCGCGCCGCGACACCCGCATACAGGTCCGTATGCAGGTCTGTATAAACCCTTCTGCCTTACAGATAAGTCAGTTGTATCACTATGGCAACTTTACATTCGACTCTATTCTCCGGAATGGGTTAAGACTTTTCACCTGTGGGCTAGTAGTGAAGACCATTTGCCTTGCGGCTATTGGACAAAATACGTTGTTGTATTCGCTTGTTTCGAACACAGTTTTACAACAGATTTTCTTGAAACTTGATTATTATTTAGTTGAATAGTTACATTAGATCTCTCATACCTTGAAAGTTTGAAAATGTGAAAATACATTCGTTAGTGCAGTTGAAAAAAACAGTGCAATTATCAAAATTTTTACTGATATTTACTTTTTTAGTAATGAGTGCACTAATCCCAAAATTTAAGCACAATAAAATATAAACAATAAATATTAAAACTACCGTCCGAAACCAGCAATTTTGTTTTTTAAGGGCCGTTTGCACCATTTTACTTTTAACCTGATCTTCAGTATAAACCTAAGTTTAACCAATGTATACATTGGTTTAACCTAAAAGTCAGTTGCACAAGCATAGTTTAAACTTACAACTCCAGCTGATTTTAACTTAATTAATCCAGATTATACAGGGTGTCACAAAAAAGTGTACCTGGCTATACAGGACCTGATTCTACATGCAAAAATAAGTCAAAAATGAAGAATAAAAATTTTTGGATTTCGGCTTAGTTTAGCCGTAATCCGCAATTTTGTTTTTTATACATAATAATTTTTATTTCCGTGGCTGTTCGTTGTATTAAGTTCATATTTGGCATGAACCTTTATGACAGCAATGTCGATTATCAGGAAAAAAATTATTTTTGTCCGATGTGTATTTTCAAAATGGCGGCCATTTTGTATTTTTAAACTCAAATATCTCAAAACCGGTAAATTTTATCAAAATTTTATAAGAGACAAAAAAGTTGACAAATAAAATTACCTAACTAATGGTACCAAGATTGTAAGGATCGAACAACAAATAACGAAGTGATTGCCATTTGTATGCATAAAATCATTGATTTTCCATTAAAATGCATGCAAATTTAGGTTATTTTAGAAGAAAAATCTCAATAACTCCATTATTTGTCGTCAAATCCTTACAAATTTGGTATCATTAGTTAGGTAATTTTATTTGTCAACTTTTTTGTCTCTTGCAAAATTTTGATAAAATTTACCGGTTTTGAGATATTTGAGTTTAAAAGTTTTAAATGGCCGCCATTTTGAAAATACACATCGGACAAAAATAATTTTTTTCCTGATAATCGATATTGTTGTCATAAAGGTTCATGCCAAATATGAACTTAATACAACGAACAGCCACGGAAATAAAAATTATTATGTATAAAAAACAAAATTGCGGGTTACGGCTAAACTAAGCCGAAATCCAAAAATTGTTATTCTTCATTTTTGACTTATTTTTGCATGTAGAATCAGATCCTGTATAGCCAGGTACACTTTTTTGTGACACCCTGTATTTACTGCGTTTTATCATTATTTGTGCAAATGATCTTAAATGGTTAAGATTACTCTAAAGTTAACTGTCAGACAGTCGTGTTTCAAATATATATTTGCTTTTTGGATATTGAGTGTTTTTACTTTACAATAACATTTTTGTTTATTTTAAAAACGTAAATTCTGAAATTTTAAAACACTAACTATTAAAGTATAAACGTCTATACCCAGTATTTGTACAATACGAAGTTTTAAACAAGTAAAGGGGACAAGGAAAGGTAATAATTAAATTATGTGTGGCGAGATGGCAAAGCACTTAAAAGGAAAATTGCGGTTCCTTAATGGGTTTAGTATGATGGCTGTGCAAAGGTAGGCCTAGCATAGTAATTAGCTTTTTAATTGGAAACGTGTATGAATAGATTTAGTGATTTATATTTTAGTAAAATAATTTTTTAAATTGAAATTTTAAGCTAAAATTATACAAGCATGAAATTTTATGCTGGCAACTAATTAACAAAAAATATTTGTACATGCGAAGGTAATAAAAATTATTTTGAATTATTTTTTTAAATTAAAATGTAAAAAATAAAAGAGATGTCCAGAAGTGGGATAATTGATTACCAGCAGCTTAATGTACTCTTAAGTGGATTTTGTATTCATAATTAACAAATTGGTTATTTTCAGTGAGGGGTAAGTTTCTGACCATCTATTTTCCTTACAAATTGCGTTTATGTATTCAAAAGCCTATGATGTGGCACATTGTATCGATGTAATACGCAAGCCTAAATAGCAATTTTATGAATAATGTAACATAGTTAAATATTTTCTAATTTAATTTACAAATTAACTACCTGTTTATTGCGAACACGAACTTGTGCCATGCCGTTACTGCAGTAGCTTGAGAGTTGCCCAGCGAAAGTGTTGTAATTTTCAGTTTTAAAGTGTTTTCACAAAAGATTGGTGGATATATATTTTATACAAAAATATCTTATACTCTAAAACAAGCTCCGTTTGTCCGGGCAAACTTTTTTTCGCTCCAAGGATTTTTGATTTTTTTATTGAATATGGGGGTTTTGGCCACCAGAAATCGATTGGAGCTGGTCCCATGTCTGGGAAAAATCCGGTTTTCGTTCTAGAGCCCTTCAAAGTTTCCATGTTATCCTTATGGAGATTTTTAAATTGAACTAAAATCAGCTGATAACTGTCGATATAAACCAATGTGTCTTTAACCTGTGGTTTTAGGAAAATTAAACCGTATTGCAGCACCAATCAGCCAGGCGAGTGAGCGAAGCGAACTAGCTCGTCTTAAAAAGGAAGAGGGCGAGTGAGCGGAGCGAACGAGCTCTGTATGACAAACAAAAGTAATAATTTTACCGAGCATAAGCTCGGTCTCCCTGGTACTAAAGATAAATTTCTACAGTCGACATAACAGTTTAGTGAGGCTTACACTAAAAATTTTTGTAAACTAGAAACTTTAAATTCGTATATTTTATATAATTTAATGAATGTTAATTTAGTGTTAATGTTAATGCTAATTAAATGTTAATGTTAATTTTGAATTATAATTTAAAGTAGTGACTTATCGTCACACATGATTGTACAATGTATAAAAAATCACAGCAAATATAACATCTCTTGTTTTTACACAGAATAAAAATTTCTCTAAGGTATTGTTATTACATAAAAGTGGTGACATACATTAGAAGCTAAATTTAAAGCCTACACGATGCTTTGAAAAAGAACATTATGTTGCAGGATATGAATTATGCCACAAAGATAGAGTTGGCCAATAAAATAGCCGTTGGCATCATATCAGCTATACAGCATGCAGCTGAGCGCTGCAGACAACCGCACGGCGATGCGCGGCTGAGAGCATAACGCTGTAGCCTACACGTAATCAAGCCTAGTTCATCGCCGCGCCATGAGCCGATAATGGTCTCACGGCTCATCACTCACCGCTCATGTGTGGGGAACAATATGCTGTAGTTGGCAACGCGTTTTATTTAACACAATTAACACTCCAAGTCATCTTCAAGAGTATTCACAAAATATTAAATATACTAAATATCTGAACGAAAACATTTACTGCAAGTTCTGTGGAGATAAAAAAAAATATGAGTAGGCCTATTAGCTTATCTTGACAATGAATTTAGATGTTTATTTTACAGTTTTTACTTAGCTGTGTCCTATTTTTTTTTTATTATTTAATGATATTTTATCTATATATTAATACGCAAGCATGTTTCATTTCCTCCTTTTTTCTCAGCTCGTGTGCATCGTAGGATAAATCCGCGCATACCGTTAGAAAGGTATAGTGCTGTAGATGAGCAGAATCACATTCTAATTCACATCGGACTACAGGGCTACGTCCCACAGGCTTTCAAAGTTTCAATGTTAATCTTATGGAGAAAGGAGAATTGAATGAATCATAAGACAGCTGTTGTAAAAACAACTGCTAGAAAATAAGAAAGAACAGATGTTTTAGTTCTAAAATGTTTTAAGCTTCTTGGGTACCGACCAACTAAAATTTTGATCGAATTTCGATCAGGAGGCGATCTCTAGTATAAAATATTGTGTATGAGGAATTTTCTCCAATAAAACTATATGATAAATGCCAAATGGAATCATTACACAGACTGACAAATACATGATAAAATTTCGGAGCGGTAACAATCAAGAGTTCTTTGAGTTGATTAGACGTGTACGTGTCTTCGGGTGTTGTGGGTGATCATCACAGGCTCGTCTTTGAGTTTGAGAAGCTCACAAGGATATCGAAATCTCAAATAAGTAGAATTTACCCACGCATACTTATGTACATTATACAGATATAGATTTATTGGATAACAGGCCGTAAAAATAACGGGTAGTTTTTATGATAATTAATTTTTCTGTAATACAACGTTTTATGAGTTTTAATCGTCACGAAATTCATGAAAACCCTGATGGCATAACATTACAACTTACATTTTGTCATTTCCTTAGAAATGTGAACAGTTATCAATGATAATTTTTTGACGAGGTTTAATAATATGCAGTGCGATTGAAAAGTCCCGGAACGGTGAAATAATAATTATGTTACCACTCAAGTAATAAGACTTGGTATATCAATAGTAGCCATAACTGTCTACTCTTTTAAGCTATTATCACTTTTTTATCCCTTAACGAAGACGGTCCAAGAGGAGACAGAAAACATTTTTAAATGGCAGAATCGGTCGTGTTTGGTATCAAATTAAAGGTCGCACTTATCAGAGTACAATGCCACAAACTAGGCTCAAAACAGATGGCCCAGACGTAAATGGCAGGCAAACAAAGTTTCCATTAAAATCATACTGATAAAAATTAAAAATGCAATTGATTCTTAATACTCAACCTTTTAAGGTCGGGTTTGAGGCTTATTATAACTGGCACTAATACAAATTCAGTATTATTTATGTACGATCTTTTGAATATTTAAATTAAATGTGACTTAGTTTCTATTGTAAGATTTCAGATTTTTCTCAATTAATCTACACTTGTAATAATCAACTCTAAATATGCATTGTGATATACAATTACTGTATTAATTTGGGAATAACCACAAACCTATAATTACTGTAAGTTTTCAAAGTAAAAATTAAAGAATTTACTAATAATTTTATCATTTTTAAATGTTTACTGTTATAATTTGTTTATATTTTACAAAGACTTGCTTAGGAACAGAACGCTTAGTTAAAAAAACTTAAATCAATTCAAGGCCACTCATAATTTCACTGTAATAACCGTGTGTTATGTGACCATTGTGGAGGTTTGTAGTTCAGGTAGTGCACGGAGATATTCACACGTTACTTCACCAGCCCCAGGCCATGGGGTGTGGTGGGCAGCGATCATGTTACTGATGAGGTCAGATATCAACTGGATTGGTAGCTGTATGTTTCAGAGAGATGAAAGCGTTGTTGGACTGACTGCTCATTGTTACACAATCAAGGTTATGATACCAACACTTTGTGTCTGTTTTGCATTGGAAACCAATTTCGTTGCTATATTTATCGTTGGTAAAAACATATTTTAATTATATTATTGACAATATACACACAAGAACTTTATTTAGGTACATGACTACATTATTTAGGTACATGATTAGTTGACTGAAATTACAAGGTCAATGCAGTAGAGTTTATTTAGTCCGCAATGAAAATACATTTTATGACACAGGAGACACAGGTGTTACATAAAATTAAAAACTTTAAATAGGATGAATCCGCACGCAGGCAATAACGCAGGGTGGAGTATACGACCGTCATAAAGTGGAATGGTAGGCGATATGACTGTATGACTGTTACTGCGTCGATCATAACCGCCTCCAGTCTCCACCTGCACGCCACTCCGTGCCTCTTGCTGTCTCCGCTCTGTTGTCAGCTACAATACACCCCTAAAATACTGGTGTTTACAATGTTATCTTCTAAAAAGGCTGAAAGTTGACGTTTTAATAATTAATATCAATTATTTTTTTGTTACTAATAATATTAGGCCAAATATACTATACGTCTTAATTTGATGTTAGATAGAAATTCAAATAAAAATTTGCATCCATTGACATCACTTGAATTTACCACTCCCTCATTCCCTTCGGAAATCGATATTTTATATATACATTAAAAAACCAAGTTGTGCCAATACCAACTAAAACTGCAAGAGAAGTTTCGTCGTTGACGAGCTGAAGGACAGCAGTGACAAGCTGTACCCGCTGAAGGCACACGTCACCAAGAGGGAGGACGTGCATCAGACGAGAGACATATTAACACAGTGTATTGCCACAGGAGCTGGTGGACGAGCTGAAGGACAGCAGTGGCAAGCTGTACCCGCTGAAGGCTGACGTCACCAAGGACTAGGACGTGCTTCAGTCGAGAGACATATTGACACAGTGTATTGCCACAGGAGCTGGTGGACGAGCTGAAGGACAGCAGTGGCAAGCTGTACCCGCTGAAGGCTGACGTCACCAAGGAAGAGGACGTGCACCAGTCGAGAGACATATTGACACAGTGTATTGCCACAGGAGTTGGTGGACGAGCTGAAGGACAGCAGTGGCAAGCTGTACCCGCTGAAGGCTGACCTCACCAAGGACTAGGACGTGCACCAGTCGAGAGACATATTAACACAGTGTATTGCCACAGGAGCTGGTGGACGAGCTGAAGGACAGCAGTGGCAAGCTGTACCCGCTGAAGGCTGACGTCACCAAGGACTAGGACGTGCTTCAGTCGAGAGACATATTGACACAGTGTATTGCCACAGGAGCTGGTGGACGAGCTGAAGGACAGCAGTGGCAAGCTGTACCCGCTGAAGGCTGACCTCACCAAGGACTAGGACGTGCACCAGTCGAGAGACATATTAACACAGTGTATTGCCACAGGAGCTGGTGGACGAGCTGAAGGACAGCAGTGGCAAGCTGTACCCGCTGAAGGCTGACGTCATCAAGGACTAGGACGTGCACCAGTCGAGAGCCATATTAACACAGTGTATTGCCACAGGAGCTGGTGGACGAGCTGAAGGACAGCAGTGGCAAGCTGTACCCGCTGAAGGCTGACGTCACCAAGGAGGAGGACGTGCAATCCGCGTTCCGTTGGATAGAGCGCAACGTCGGCGGAGTGGACGTGCTGGTGAACAATGCCGACATATCGATCACCACTCATGTCGCTGGTAATCCTCTCAATCACTCTCCACTATTGTCTTCTACCAACACTTACATAGAGTAACTTTTCAACAAACTCATCTACTCTTTCTAAAACTTAAAAAATGTTAATTTTCTATCTGATGTTAATTCCAAGGTGTATCTGTGTCTTTATCCGTAAGCTTACTGTTTATCCTACACTTAATTTCAGTTTTAATTGGCCTAATATATGATATGATAAACTGAATAGTTTGCAATCTTACTATAAACTCAGTGTAACAAAAAATAGACGTCAATATGGGGAGGAAATTAAATGGGCTGGTTCCAAAAACATTCTTGTGTATGGATAATTATTAACAAGTCGATATTTAAAGCATAAATATTTTATGAGATTTGTACTGTCTTATAAATATAAATATCACATTAACGTATATTAACAGAATATATTTTTACCAATAATTGGTTATCTTATATTTCTTTACGTTTAACTAAAAATGATTATTTTCTTTGAATTAACACCAAACTTTTTTAATGATTAAATCTAAGTCATATTTTCCAGGAAGCTGTGTCCGACCACCTGGGCAGAGCGTGTTTCAGACCACCTGTAGTTCCTCTATTGAAAATCACAATTTGTGTTTCTGTAAAACACGAAAAACATCTTTAAGGCTCTTCTCCACCATAACGCGTTCCTCAGTAAAATACGCATTTAAATATTATAAAGAATAATACCTTAAAAATATTCAACAGCTTAATTTGGACACGACCAATTCCAAATTATTGAGTTTTATCAATTTGAAAAATGCAAATTTAGTTTATGAGTACAAAAAAAATTGTAGAGAGTTTAACTTAAGTTTTTATAAAAGAGTAAAATTTCCTTTCCAGTTCTTATCTGGTTGCCGTAGCGAGCGGATGTCTGCACTCTGACCTCGCTCCGTCTGTGCTAGTGGCTAGCCGTGCAAGTGCCGTCCGGTAATTACATGTTCGGAGCCGTACTGTAATTCAGTTTAAAGTTACCTGTGGCGGATTTTTTGTGAACTCTATAGTGGCAGTACTCACTTTTATTTTCGGTGTATTATATGTTTAAAATGTCTGCGTGTGGAAAGTGCGCTTCTACAACTGAAGGTAATAAAGATGTGTTAACATGTGCCGATTGCAAACATTGCTTTCACGTTGCGTGCACTCGCGTAGAGACTTATGACCGATATAAAAAAATGTCGGCGAGAACTAAAAATGCGTGGAAATGTGAAGGGTGTAAATCTGAGACTGATTCAGGGCGCAGCGATAACGAATCTATGAGTGCTATGCTTCTAAGTTTCAAGAGAGATCTTAGTAAAGAGATACAGGACTCAAAAGGTAGTATAAATAAAAATATAGAAGATGTCAAATCGCAGTTAGAGGGGGTGAAGCAAACAGTCTCTACAATGGAAGATAAACTAAACACCTTAGTCGCAGAAAACGAAAATCGGAAAGCGGAGTTTAAGCAATTCAAGGGAGAGCATTCTGCAATGAAAAATGATATATCTGAATTGCAATCTCGTATTCACGAGCTCGAACAATATTCTCGACGCGACAACATTGAGATAGTCGGCGTTCCTTTTACTTAACGTGAAGATCTCGTCAGTATTCTCACCAAGATCGCTCAGGTCCTTGAAATAACATTCTCCAAAGAAGATGTATCAACAGTCCATAGACTAGCAGTTACAAAAGATCGCCCCAACCCGCCAATTATTGCGAGATTTGTCGCTCGAAACTACAAAGCCGAATGGATTAGCGCCTTTAAGGTTCAAAGAAGTAAACTGACTGGTGCAGCGCTTAACAACACCTTCGCAGCGTATCCAATCTATATCAACGAACATCTCACGACCCAAAACAAGAAGATCCTCGGGAGGGCGAGACAACTGGTGAAGGAGGGCAAGATCGGCTACGCGTGGACCCGTGACTGCAGGGTGCTCGCCAAGCGGACCAAGGACCCCGGCTGTCCGACTACGGCGCTTCGATCAATGGACGATGTCGACAAACTGGTGACCTAAATAATGTATTTATTCTTGCACTGTTTCATCCACTGAATTTTTTTTTAATTTTTTTAAAATCGAATGTTTATTAATTTGCCATGAGTTATTTAAAAGTACGGCATTTAAATATTGATAATTAAATAGATATTATTGCAAATCAAAACATTCAGTTTATAATATTTTGCCCAAACACATGAGTAAAAATATTTTAAAAAAATATTCCTATTGCATTGTAATTGAAACATTCATTACAATTTAACAGTTTGTAACGTATTTTAAAAACTTCATTAGATGTAAATTTTTAGTTTCTGTTGAGTAACAAGGAGTATTTTGCTTAAAAGAGTATTCGTTTTTCTCAATTTTGCGTTAGTTGATTTGCAAGTTTGGAATTCTTATTTGTATTGTTATTTCTATTAGAAATATGAAATGTAGTTTACTAGTTATTATTATTAAGTCGGATATCTTTTGGTTTTCATTTCTTATTGGTTAGATTACTTTGCAAAGTAGGATTTTAATTAATTAGGCCTTTTAGATTTTTTTTCGATTATATATAATGGAAATATGTAAAGTGGAAAAACTAAAAAGTACATTAATTTAATAGTATATTAATAAGCTTAGTGAAGTTTTTATAGTCGAAATTGCAAGGTGTCATTGCTTTTTTCTTAATTAACAAGTACGGTACTGTTGATAAAATCAACATGATCGATTTCATACGTCATAAACTTTATTACATAATTAGTCTTTAAACCTAAGTCATTATTATACTTGTTATAATTATTACAATTTTTTAATGCTGTAAGTTGTTTCAGACAACAATAGATTTAGTCAATATCAATGCTTGGGACATTATTCTTAAACAATATTTTCTGAGGCTGATGCTTTTTTTATCATTAGAGGGGTTTTGCGCATACGGTGGGTCGATGCGGTGGACGCTAGGCGCTATTTAATGTATGCCGAATTGCCTTCCTTAAACTTGAATTGCGAATAATTGTTGAAACGAAATTAATTGTTGTTAATCGCTATATATTATTCATACATTTGAATTTTTATGCACAAGGTATCAATAAATTTATAAGCATATAATGGTGTTTGGCGTTTGCCGTGGGTTTTGCCGTGTGCGCGGAAACTCTCTGGCAACTATAACTTTTTCCGTAAGTAAAAATTGCAATGATTCTCATGGACGTGCGGTTGCGCGGCGGGTGTTACTGCACATGAACACAAACGGTACTGATGGACTTGGACTGGACTCGTACAGACAGATTACTTGTCACGAAATAGATGAACACTCAAAGGTTTTTGAGCTAGTGAGTGATGACGTTCATACTAGTTTAAAATTATTCCACATAAATATTCGCAGTTACTATAAAAATATTGACGGACTTATAATCTTACTTGAAAGTATAAAACTACAATTTGACATCATTGCACTCACGGAAGCTTGGCTAGATCAAGATAAGACTCTCACGACCTTGGACGGATATGACATTCATTTCACTACAGATAACTGGAACAGGAATGACGGCGTAGTTGTTTATATTAGGTTAGAACTTGGAGTAAATTCCAACCAGATTAAAATAGGTAACTCGACTGGATTAATACTTAATTTTTTCGTACAGTGTAGATATTATACTTTACTTGTCGTTAAAGGGGGGTGATGTTGTTCGCGTCCGCAGCATTCCATTAAAGTTGCACGTACTCCCCGGGTGGTGCTAAACGAACAACAACTTTGGCAGCTGAACTGTCACACACAGTGATCTCTCAGCTATGCCAGCTGCCAGACAAAATCCAAACGGCCCTTTCCAGGGCCAATTTAGAAATTTAGGCTGTGTTTTAAATGTTTGTCATTTTAACGTAGAGGGTCTGAGCAAATCTAAAAGTGACTGCCTCAGCAAGGTGTTGCTTGAAAATGAGGTCGATGTCCTCGCACTGCAAGAAACACACGCAGAAGACTTAGAAAACAGTGCGAGGGGCAACATCCCAGGATATAGGCTGGTGGAGGAAATAGGTCACAGGGTCTACGGAGTGGCGACGTACGTTAGACACGACATAGACGACGTATCAGTCTCCCACAAAAGTTGTGATAACAACATATTTGTTGTTGCTGTTAAGGTGTCTGCGACTACTATTGTAAATGTCTACAAACCACCGAACACCCAGTGGTCAGACACAGTTCTCCCAACTTTTGAACATCCTGTGGTATATGTAGGTGACTTTAACAGTCATCATACCCAGTGGGGATACTCGTCCGATGATGACAACGGCACTCGTCTTTCAAGCTGGGCTGAAAATAACAACCTTTTCTTGGTATATAATGCCAAGGACCCACACACCTTCCATTCAGCCCGATGGCGTCGTGGGTACTCTCCAGACTTGTGCTTTTGCTCCCGTGAACCATCAGCAACACCCGTGCCTACTTCCAGGATGGTCCTAGGTGCATTCCCCCACTCTCAGCACAGGCCTGTAATAATATCAGTGGGAATGCAAATTCCACTAGTGAAATCTTTTCCTCGGCCTAGATGGAACTTTAATAAAGCAGAGTGGGAGGCCTTCTCATCAAGGCTTGATAGCGGCATCAGGTTCATCCCCTCTAAAATAAAAAACTATGATCGGTTCACACGTCTTGTCCTGTCTTCCGCTAAGGCGACAATCCCAAGAGGTTTTAGAAAAGAATACATACCAGGATGGAGCAGAGAGTGCGAAGATCTTTACAGTGAGTTTACAGACACTGCTGACAGAGATGTAGCTGACCAACTCCTTAACTCTCTCGACAACTCCAGGAGAGAGAAGTGGGTGAAAACTGTCGAGAACCTGAACTTCACCAAAAGTAGTGGGAAAGCTTGGTCTCTGCTCAGGAAACTCTCCACTGGTAAATCAAGTGAAAAAACACGATGCCTCACAGCCTAGCCCTCGTGAAATTGCAAAACGCCTCTCCGTACTTTCAAAACCTGTGCGTTCGCCTGCAGACAAAAAAATTAATTTCAGGCTTAATGAAATAAAGGAGAGTCGGCAAGCACCCTTGGAAGTCTCTAGACCCTTCACTTACGACGAGCTGGAAGTGGCGATTGATGCGATGCCAATTGGCAAAGCAGCAGGCTTGGATGACATTTTCCCGGAGTTTATAAAACACTCGGGTAACAAGGCTAGACAGTGGCTTCTTGAAGTATTTAACACCACTCTGAAAACCGGCGACATGCCTGGGATATTTAGAAAATCCAAAATCATAGCTATCCTGAAGCCCGGAAAAGATCCAAAACTGCCTGAAAGTTATCGGCCAATAGCTCTTTTAAGTGTTTGTTATAAGCTGCTAGAGAGGTTGATTTATATCAGAATCCTCCCTATTCTCAATGCCAGCATCCCTGTTGAACAAGCTGGATTTAGGCCTGGTTGCAACTGCTGTGACCAGGTTCTGGCTCTGACTTCTTTCATTGAGGATGGGTTTGAGCGAAGACTGAAAACCTCTGTGGCTTTTTTAGATCTGACAGCAGCATATGACACAGTCTGGAGAAAAGGCCTCCTAGTTAAATTTTACGACCTTATTCCTTGCCCTTTCTTGTTGCGTCTCCTCAACTCGATGCTCTCCAATAGGATGATTAAAGTATATCTGGGACGCAGAGAAAGTACGTTTAGGCAACTAAAGGATGGCCTGCCACAAGGGTCAGTGCTCGCCCCACTGCTCTTTAATGTGTATACTGCCGACATTCCTGTAACTCGGTCCTTGAAGTTTATATATGCAGACGATATTGCATTGGCATATCAACACCAGCATTTTCGACAAGCAGAGGAAACACTAACAAATGACCTCACGACCCTCGGTGAATACTTTAAAGCCTGGAAGCTAAATCCAAACCCAACAAAAACTGAGGTTGCTTGCTTCCACTTGAATAATAGACTGGCCAACCAAAAACTTAAAATCGTATTTAACGGTGTTGAGCTAAAACATAATGACCACCCACAGTATCTGGGAGTCACTTTAGATCGGTCTCTCACGTTTAAAAGCCACTTACAAAAAACGGCAGCTAAGGTGAGAACCAGGACTAACATTGTCCATCACCTTGCTGGCTCCACATGGGGAGCTAACGCACAAGTTCTGCGAACCACTGCTCTGTCATTGGTATATTCAACTGCTGAGTACTGTGCCCCCGTGTGGTTAAATAGTGTGCACGTTAGAGAGATCGACGTCCAGCTAAACAGGACCATGAGAGCTATTAGTGGTACCCTCATGGCAACCCCTGTACCCTGGCTCCCCGTGCTGTGTAATATCGCTCCTCCTGAAATAAGACGAAGGGATGCACTCATTAGGGAATACACAAAGATCTTATCTGCTCCACAGCTGCCCACATCCATGATTACCTACCCCAGAATGCGGGTCGATTGAGGTCCCGAAAACCACCGCTACGAACAGCCTCCCAGTTGATGGACACGAACTTCACTATCCATACAAACTGGACTTCCTCCTGGGACGCTTTTCAAGGTCGTAATCACTTCTTGATAGCTGACCCGACCGTAGCGGTAGGTGGTATGAATCTTCCTCGGAAGCAGTGGACTATACTCAATCGTTTCCGCACTGGCGTGGGAAGATGTAATTATTGGAAGTACAAATGGGGAATGACACAAGACCAGTCATGCGACTGCGGAGCAGAGTATCAAACTATGGAACACATAGTCGAAGAGTGCCCACTAAGTGCCTTCCCCGAAGGATTGGCCGGTCTGCATAGCTCAAGTGAAGCTGGGCTGCAATGGCTGAGCGCCCTGGATTTAGCTCTATAAAGAGAGATCTGATTTTTATTTTTATTTTAGTGTTTAGATTTTTACTTATACTGACTCAGGTGCTCTGCACTGCAGAATTTATTTATTATTCTTAAACCATGGTGGCTGGCTAAATGAGCCATACGATATATATATATATACTTGTCGTTTATAGAAGCCCAGCGATGGATTGTGAATCTTTTTTAAATGATTTACAAACCTCATTAATTAGGTTCAGCAAATCGAGTACAACTTATCTCTTTGTTGGAGACATAAATATAAATATACTTGAAGATAATAGAGACGACCAGCTTAAAGACACACACCTAAACATTATGTACAACTACGGTTTTACTGAATGTATTAATAAACCAACAAGAGTAACGGAATTTTCCTCAACATGTATCGATCATATATTCATAAAAAATGAAAATACACTAACAATATCAGTGGTTCTACAAACCTCTTTAAGGTAAGACAGTACCCAAAAATTAAAAAAAAAACTTTTTTTGTTTTTTTATGTTTTTGTATTCTCCATTTTATGCTGAATTCATACATACTAAACACTGTTATGTAAAATTATTTTTTATATTACTTAGACTCATTTTACTAAATATATGCACCATCATTTCAAGGAAAATAAACTGAGTAAAAATATTAACACTAAAAACGCCGTAAGGCTAGGCTTTAAATTGACGTTCTAAAATAGCAAAACGGGTGTTGCTATTTTTTTAGCCTTAAAAAGGCTAATTTATAGGTTTTAGTTTTTTTGCCGTTTTCCGAAAAACTTAATTTTTGATACTTCGGTACGATTATTCGGTGTTGGTGTCAGTGCACAAATACATACAATATCAGGTCCTCCCTATATTTTAAAAGCATAGGCTTGCCTCACCGGAGCTTTCAGGGTTCCTGGCAGCTTGTGCCAGGAGCCTATCCCGAGGACGCCGATATCATATGCATTTGTGCACTGACACCAACTCCCCCCTCGGTGAACCGGGCGGGATTCGAACCCGCCCCAGGCGCTACCTTCTGGCCAGAAAGGTAACGCCTTAACCAACTGATCCACCGAGGCTGGTGGTCGAGGCGCTCCAATTGTCTTGTTGAGCCGCTAGCGCTGCAGGAGAGAAAACTGGAACTACGATGCCGCGCTACAAATGCTATCTCAGAAACGATGAAAGCAATCTTCGGCCTTAATTGTCGGGTTAATGCTGAATGCT
The DNA here is from genome assembly GCA_030545055.2 of Neoaliturus tenellus. Classification (NCBI taxonomy): domain Eukaryota; kingdom Metazoa; phylum Arthropoda; class Insecta; order Hemiptera; family Cicadellidae; genus Neoaliturus; species Neoaliturus tenellus. The sequence goes on along the minus strand of JAQYXR010000308.1, from coordinate 8,262 downwards.
TAAAAGCTATCTCAGGACGATGAATCTTTCGTCCTTGGCCTTAAAAAGGCTAATTTATAGGTTTTAGTTTTTTTGCCGTTTTCCGAAAAACTTAATTTTTGATACTTCGGTACGATTATTCCCTTTATTTTTTAATAGATCTTCACAAAAATTGGTACAAATGACCATGGCAGGTTGCTAAGCAATAGTACGAATCAGAATCGAATGATCTCTTATGGTTTTAATTTTACAGCTTCTATTATGTATAAAATTTCATAAAAAATATATATAACTTTAAAAACTGTATAAAAATTAAATTTTTTTATATACAATAAAACCACTTCTTATTATTGTTGTGAAAGGTCACTAAAACAAATAGAAAAAATTTCAGATTGATATCACAGTATTTGTGTAAGTTATGTGTACCTAAAGACACCTTATTTAACATGGCGGAGATAGGGAGTGCTGGATTACCTTAACTGATCACTTTGCAGTTCTGCTGAAAATTGACTTGCCGACCAAGCAAAACATGCCAAACGACCCAAACAACACGTACATAGACTTCCACGCTTTGGGGGAGGGTTTGAAGAGTCAGGCTTGGGAGCATGTCCTACAGGAGCGTGATGTAAATAAAAGTTGTGATGCATTCTTAGCTACTTTCGAAAAATTAAAACTTCTTTCAACCCGTCAAAAGAAAACAACGACTCGATTCAAAAAACTTAAACCTTGGATTACTTCTGATATTATTTTTGCTATTCGACGTAGGGACAAACTCAGTAAAATACTTAAAAAACAACCATTTAATTCAAGACTTAAAACTCAGTTTCATACATTCCGTAATAATCTCACCTTAAAAATTAGAAGAGCTAAAACCGACTATTTTAAACAGAAAATTGCTGACTCTGCCGGCAATTCTAAAATGTTTTGGAATGTGATCAATGAATATAAGGGTGTAAAATCTAATAAGGATAAGTTTCCAATTAAACATTTTGTTCAAGGAGATGGATTTGGCGATGATGCAGTTAAAGAGGTAGCAAATAATTTCAATAAATTTTTCTCAGAGGTTGGAGCAAAATTAGCATCAAAGTTGCCATCACCGTCCGGACCACCATTGGTAGACGACAACTTATTTAGGGCTGGTCATGTTTTCCACCTCGAACAGGTCTCGGATAGCCAGGTGGAGCGGTGTATTAGGGAAATGCGTGGCGGCTCGGCCCCTGGATGCGATGGTTTGCCTGCTTCTATTTTAAAATCCCACTCAGTTCATTTTTTACCACCCCTCAAACACATAATTAATTTGAGTATAACCTCTGGAATTTTTCCCAATACTTTGAAAAAAGCTAAAGTTATACCTATATTCAAATCAAATTGTAAAAGTGACATGAACAACTACAGACCCATCTCTTTACTCAGTGTAGTAGCTAAAATACTTGAGAAGTGTGTAAAATTGCAACTTCAGAAGTTTTTAGAAGATTTCAATCTATTATCAAATAGGCAATTTGGTTTCAGAAAATGCAAAAATACAACTGATGCACTATTTTTATTTTCTAAATCAACCTTGGAATCATTAAACAATGACAAAAAAATTTTGTTAATATTCATAGACCTTGCTAAAGCCTTCGATTCAATTGATAGGGAACTTCTCTTTACAAAACTAGAGTGCATCGGGGTTAGGGGCGTGGCGTTGAATTGGTTTAAAAGCTACCTTGGTGATCGTAAGCAGATAGTTTCTATTAACGGGTGTGAGAGTCAGTCTCTCAATATAGACTTTGGGATTGTTCAAGGAAGCACCCTTGGACCATTACTGTTCTTAATATATATTAATAACGTAGTAAAGTTAAATATTACTGGCAGTTTAACACTTTTTGCAGACGATACAGCCTTTATTTTTCAACATGACACTTGGAATGGAGTTTACAATTAATTTAGCTTCTCATGAATTATCAATACTTAAGAGGTGGTTTGATGAAAACATTCTCTCCATGAATGTCCAAAAACCAAGTGTATGCCATTGGCGCTGCGCCTCTCAAGCGAGCCGCCCGCTGACCTTAAGCTGATATTGCACTCGTGTGGTGACCTTGGTAACCTTACATGTGACTGTAACGAAATAGAACGAGTAAATAAGTATAAATATTTGGGGGTCACAATTGATCATAGATTAAGGTGGGATTTTCATGTTCAAACAATTAAAAGCAAACTTAGAAAAATGATCTTTGTTTTTCGAGAGTTAAGTCAAATACTTAGCTATAGTGAAATAAAAATCGTGTATTTTGCTTATGTTCAATCGGTCATTCAGTATGGAATCCTTGTATGGGGTGGGGCAACGAAATCCGTTATTGAACCACTCGATGTGGTACAGAAATCTATTATTAAATCAGCTTTTAAGAAAAACTTAAGATATCCTTCCACCCTGCTATTTAAAGATACACAACTTCTTTCAGTAAAACAAATCTTTATAAAAACTCTATTAGTATATACATTTATTCACAAAAATGAAATCATTACTCCGGTTGCCCATGGTTACCGTACGAGGAGTGCGGCTAATTTGGGCCTGCAGGTCCCTCGTGTTTTCAAATCATTTAATTTGACTAATCCAATTTATCTCGGTAATATTTTATATAGGAATATACCAACAGAAATACGGAACCTGCAGGGACCACTTGGCCTTTTTAAAAAACACTTGACCGCCTGGCTGGTTGAGACTGGTATCGAGGAGTCTGATTCCTTCTTGGCCACCCCCTACTAACTTTACTAATTTTACTTTACCCACTCTATCACTTTTTAACTACAGAACACAATTTACTAAACTTCTTACAACTAGTCACTCCGTGTACCCGCCCTTCATTTTTCATCTTTCATTTTTTATTTTCTTTTTTACTTTTTTTTTAAATATTTCTATTTATTTTTATATTTTATCTTGACTAAGTAAGCGTAAAAAATTAATCTGTAATGACTCAATATATGTATATATATATTTTTTAATTGTACAATAGCAATATTTCTGATCTGTCTGTGCAGTTCTTATGTTGTATTTCATTGTAAATATATTATTAAAATTTAAGTTAATAATTTTTTATGTTTAAATTAAGTATAAGATTAAGTATGTGTACAAGACAACCTGGACTCTGAACTCGGTGTCACGCACATGCCGCAAGGCACATGTAACACCTTAATTTCAGTTTTATTTTGTACATATTTCCTTGTATGTTTACTTTTTGAAATAAAATATTTGATTTGATTTGATTTGATTTGGTACACACAGACGGGCGGATGTCGGAGTGGAGGCGGATGTTCGACCTGAACGTGATCGCGCTGGGGTCGTGCTGCAGGGAGGCGATCGCGTCCATGAGGTCTGGTACGGTATGTGGTTGACCTGTTGTTGGTACACAGACGGGCGGATGTCGGAGTGGAGGCGGATGTTCGACCTGAACGTGATCGCGCTGGGGTCGTGCTGCAGGGAGGCGATCGCGTCCATGAGGGCTGGTACTGTATGTAGTTGACCTGTTGTTGGTACACAGACGGGCGGATGTCGGAGTGGAGGCGGATGTTCGACCTGAACGTGATCGCGCTGGGGTCGTGCTGCAGGGAGGCGATCGCGTCCATGAGGTCTGGTACTGTATGTAGTTGACCTGTTGTTGGTACACAGACGGGCGGATGTCGGAGTGGAGGCGGATGTTCGACCTGAACGTGATCGCGCTGGGGTCGTGCTGCAGGGAGGCGATCGCGTCCATGAGGTCTGGTACTGTATGTAGTTGACCTGTTGTTGGTACACAGACGGGCGGATGTCGGAGTGGAGGCGGATGTTCGACCTGAACGTGATCGCGCTGGGGTCGTGCTGCAGGGAGGCGATCGCGTCCATGAGGGCTGGTACTGTATGTAGTTGACCTGTTGTTGGTACACAGACGGGCGGATGTCGGAGTGGAGGCGGATGTTCGACCTGAACGTGATCGCGCTGGGGTCGTGCTGCAGGGAGGCGATCGCGTCCATGAGGTCTGGTACTGTATGTAGTTGACCTGTTGTTGGTACACAGACGGGCGGATGTCGGAGTGGAGGCGGATGTTCGACCTGAACGTGATCGCGCTGGGGTCGTGCTGCAGGGAGGCGATCGCGTCCATGAGGTCTGGTACTGTATGTAGTTGACCTGTTGTTGGTACACAGACGGGCGGATGTCGGAGTGGAGGCGGATGTTCGACCTGAACGTGATCGCGCTGGGGTCGTGCTGCAGGGAGGCGATCGCGTCCATGAGGTCTGGTACTGTATGTAGTTGACCTGTTGTTGGTACACAGACGGGCGGATGTCGGAGTGGAGGCGGATGTTCGACCTGAACGTGATCGCGCTGGGGTCGTGCTGCAGGGAGGCGATCGCGTCCATGAGGTCTGGTACTGTATGTAGTTGACCTGTTGTTGGTACACAGACGGGCGGATGTCGGAGTGGAGGCGGATGTTCGACCTGAACGTGATCGCGCTGGGGCCGTGCTGCAGGGAGGCGATCGCGTCCATGAGGTCTGGTACTGTATGTAGTTGACCTGTTGTTGGTACACAGACGGGCGGATGTCGGAGTGGAGGCGGATGTTCGACCTGAACGTGATCGCGCTGGGGTCGTGCTGCAGGGAGGCGATCGCGTCCATGAGGTCTGGTACTGTATGTAGTTGACCTGTTGTTGGTACACAGACGGGCGGATGTCGGAGTGGAGGCGGATGTTCGACCTGAACGTGATCGCGCTGGGGTCGTGCTGCAGGGAGGCGATCGCGTCCATGAGGTCTGGTACTGTATGTAGCTGACCTGTTGTTGGTACACAGACGGGCGGATGTCGGAGTGGAGGCGGATGTTCGACCTGAACGTGATCGCGCTGGGGTCGTGCTGCAGGGAGGCGATCGCATCCATGAGGGCCCGTCGGATACCAGACGGCCAGATCATCAATGTCAACAAGTAAACTAAATTCAATGAAGTTTTATTAGTTTACTAAAGTGATTATTAATGAAATGGTATGGCAATGAAGTGAACTCAATTTCTAATGAAATTTTAGCAAACAATACTCAAGCTCTCTATTCTATAGCAAAGTACGCAATTTATATGATGTGTATTCAAGCATTGATTTTATAAAGATAATGGTGTAATTTTTAAAAATAAATAGATGAATAGAAAATATTACAATCAATATAAAGGGTGACTTATACAGGGTGTCCAAAAAAAACGTTTACAGACTTTGGGATGTGATTCCTGATACAAAAGTAAAGAAAAAAGTTCCTATGAAGGTATGTCCGAAAATGCATATTTACCCAGATATCCGCCATTTTGTTTTTTCCACTTAATAATTTTTATTTCGGTGACGGATTGATCTAGGTACTTCATATTTGGCATGGATCTTTTATAATACTAATGTCCATTTTCCACAATAAAAATTATTTTTTTCCGATGCATATTTTCAAAATGGCGGCCATTTTAAATTTTTAAACTCAAATATCTCAAAATAGGTAAAATTTATAAAAATATTACAAGACACAAAAAAGTTGACAAATTAAATTATCTAAACAGTGATACCAAGTTTGTAAGGAACCGGCAACAAATAACGGAGTTATTGTGGTTTTTCTGCAGAAAAACACTGATTTTCCACTATGATTAATGCCAATTTAGGTTATTTTAAGAGAAAAATCTTAATAACTCCGTTATTTGTTAGCGGATCCTTACAAACTTGGTTTTGTTGTTTAGATAATTTAATTTGTCAACTTTTTTGTGTCTTGTAATATTTTTATAAATTTTACCGTTTTTGAGATATTTGAGTTTAAAAATTTAAAATGGCCGCCATTTTGAAAATATGCATCGGAAAAAAATAATTTTTATTGTGGAAATGGACATTAGTATTATAAAGATCCATGCCAAATATGAAGTACCTAGATCAATCCGTCACCGAAATAAAAATTATTAAGTGGAAAAAACAAAATGGCGGATATCTGGGTAAATATGCATTTTCGGACATACCTTCATAGGAACTTTTTTCTTTACTTTTGTATCAGGAATCACATCCCAAAGTCTGTAAAGGTTTTTTTTTGGACACCCTGTATAAGTATGCCAGCTGTTTTACCGTACTTGAAAACCGTAATTTAATATTAATACCCCCGTCGCAGCAGACCTGCGTACTCAGCGAATTTCCTATGGAATTTCAGGTTATTTACTTTCGCCATAAAAACACCATAGGATCGAGTATGTAGGTTTGCTGCCATTGGGTGTTGTTAGAAAATCTAAGTTACCCTAATCAATAATTGGCGAATGTAAACACAAAATTGTATCAAACTCTGGCAATTTTTTCCCCCATAAACCCCATGGGGGTGAGTATGTAGGTTTGCCACCATATGGGTTTTGTAAGCAAGTATAAGTTAAACCTTATATAGATAATGTACATACCAAATTTGATTAAGTTATGTCAATAAAATAAGCAAGATATATGGTTTTCTTGATTTCCCATAAGAATAACATGGAAAACACATTTTTTTATTTGCCCCGTAACCAGTTATGCTATGATAAAAATTAAAAATACCAAATTGTTTGTTTTTTAAGCTCTTTTAAATGGTTTTAGTTAAAATTGATGAATTAAAAAAATTAAGGTCCAAAAATGCCAAAAACCCATTTTTGACCCCTTTGAAACCCCATAAAACCCCGTTCCCATAACCCGACAATGCTGGTTCGCGAACTCATGAAAATAGACCTGGTCTTACACCTCCATACCAAATTTCATCAAAATCGGAGGTCCCCTTTCATCAAAATCGGAGATAGATAGATAGATCTATATATATATATATATATATATATATATATATATATAATATATATATATATATATATATATAATATATATATATATATATATATATAGTATATATATATATAAAGTAAGTAAAGTGGTCCCGGGCTTAGGTCTTACCATGGCTACTACCGTAGTGGCGTATTCCCTATAGGGAAATTCGCTAAAACAAGTGAAATTGTAACCCCAGTGGACATTTGGTCCTGCATTTTATGGAGGTTTAAATATTTCCAAAAAGTCCGCCAAAGTATAGCTGCCAAATCGAAAATTTTAAATACGACTCCCTAATTTTTATACTGTCATTTTTGGATTGTACACGTGTTTTTATGACGTTTTTTATTCTTTGGCATTTTTACATAAACTTTACGGTTGGGGCGCTACAGCCAAATGAGGTTCATTTTAGTCACTTAAGAATAACATGGGGAAATTTTAATTCCCTTTTGCCTTCTAAACCGTCAAATAAAAGATACAGATGAATAAACATGTCTTAAAATTATGTCAGATTTACAATCTGAGTATGTGACAATTATTCAAACCGTCTAAAATGTAGTCACCGAAAACATCGTAATACTGTGGATCTATATATATATTATACCTCCCACAACATCCATTCAACCGACAGCTAGGTTTTTGTTTTGGTCTCAATTCAGTCAATTAGTCCAACCAATGAGATTGCAGAGATTAATAGGTACAGTTTCCACTGCCACTGCATTTTATCACATGATTTGTTGATGATTTTAAAGTTACTTTATATGCAAATAAAGATCTTGACTGAAACGATATAGTTATTTCACTAAGTTAGTTTCACTAATTTTAAAGATTAAATCAATGCACAATTGTAAATATTTTATGTCCGACCATACTTTATTCTGACGCATAAGGAGGATTGCAAATTTTAAAATTTTTCTTGTTAGAATTAAAATATTAATTGACTCAATATTGCGAAGAAAAATTCAAATAAAAATGAAAAAAAACACATTTTTAAACCTACTATTTAATTTTCATTAAACATAAATTTTTTAATTATTCTGGTTTAAAATTAGTTCTATTTTATCAGTAAGTGAAGAATTATTATTTTATAGTAGGTATCAACTTTTATACCGTCAATGAAATCCTTTTTTTTTATGACGTACTGAAAATACAAAGTTGAATCAATTATTACAATCAGGAAACAATAAAAATAAATTATTTGGGTGAAAAAAGTTGGTCTGTTATATTTTACTTGTTAAATTCCATCGATCATGCCAATAATTAAAATATCAGTCAATATGTTTTAGTTATTAGCTTTATTGGCACATCTGAAAAAAACATCGTAATTAATTGTAAGTCATTTATTCGTTGGAAATAGGAAATTATTGTTGACAATTTTAATTGGATTTGTTCATCAATATCGCCATTAGTGGAATATGAACATCTGTCCTAATCATTTCCCAATAAATTCCCAACCACGAATGAATTAATGCATTAATTACTTTTCAGTGATAA